>CAUOFW020000996.1:0-152782 GCA_963454935.2 Ilex paraguariensis
TTTTTTTTAGCCACTTTTCTTTTTAGTGACGTGCCCTTTCCTTTGCAGGGCCACCCAACAGATTTCCATAATAGCGGCGCGGTATCATGGGGCTAGGATGGACCTCCAGCGGGTACGAGAGTAGAAGGAAGAAGCGGAGGGGGCCCGCCCAGTGTAAGTGTAAGGAGGACGTAGCTGCCAGGGATTCCACCCTCGCAGAACAGGCTGCTCAAATCGAGCAACTCTCAAGGATGCTGAGTTGGCTAAGGTCGGTGCTGGAAAAAAGCTAAGTGCTACCCTTGCCGACGCTGAGGGGAGGATCACAGAGCAGACGCAGCGGCTCTCTGCGGGGAGGAGAGGGCTGTTGGTTCAGAGGAAAGCTGTCTGGCTCTGACCCAGGAGCTGGATAGGATCAGGGCCAAGGCACAGAACAGGAAGTCCGAGGAGGGCAACTCCGAGAAGAGTTCAACGATGACGTGTTCCCCGCTCTTGAAGGAAAATAGCAAGGAGTTCTTCAAGAAGGGGTGGGACAAGGCGCTCCAGTCTGCTGGGATCCCGTCAGACTCCCCGCTCTTCCAGATGCACAAATACGTGCCCTCGGCTGAGATGGAAACCGGCCGAAGCCGAGATTGCTGTCCGAGGGCGAGATTCCAACACCGGTGCAAGTTTCGGTGGATCTGCCTGAGGCAGGATAGTGATTTGTCTGATGAGGCCCTGCCGGACCAGGCCCATGACCATAATATTCCTCAGGGTCTCTCTGTTGCCAAAGTACCTCCACTTGCCTGCTCCCGAAGCTGCTCACCTTTCTACGCCGATTCGCCCTCAGCGGATGTTTTGGAGATGCCCGGGGCAAGATGAAAATTTTTTCTTTTCGATTGTACTTCTGTAGCCTTGGGGACGCAAGCCCTCTTTTTGAAATAAAGCTTTTGAGTACTTAATACTTCTTGCGTACACTTTTTTGCGTAGGATTCCTTGAACTGTCTTCAGGGCCTCTGGCCCCTCTTCAGGGCCTTGCCCTCAAGGGCTGCTCTCGTGGTTGTTTCGGGGGCAAGAGTCTCGAACTTTGTCCCCAGGGCCTTACCCTTCTAGGAGGCTTGCTCTATGTTTGCTTCGGGGGCAGGAGTCCTTGAACTCTGTCCCCAGGGCCTTGCCCTTCCAGGAGGCTTGCTCCTGTGTTTGCTTCGGGGCGGAGGAGTCCTTGAACTCTGTCCCCAGGCCTTGCCCTTCCAGGAGGTTGCTCCTGTGTTTGCTTCGGAGGGGGGAGTCCTTGAACTCTGTCCCCAGGGTTTGCCCTCCAAGAGGTTTGCTCCTGTGTTGTTTCGGAGGCAAGCACTAAGGGAGATAATACTCAAAAATAATATTTTTTTAGATTCATCACATTCCATGGTCGCATTACAAGTTTTCCATCCATATCTTCTAATCTATATGACCCGGCGCCTCCGATAGATATCACTTTGTAAGGCCCTTCCCAGTTAGGTCCCATTTTCCTTCTGTTGGGTCACGGGTATTGGCCGTTACCCTTCTGAGGACCAGATCGCCGATTCGAATTCTCGCGCCTTGACCCTTTTGTTGTACAGTTGGGAAATCTTTTCCTGATACTTTGTTATTCTCAAGGCGGCAGTCTCCCTTTTTTCTTCCACTAGATCCAAATCCAGTCCAAGTTGACGGTCATTTCCCCCTGCGTCGAAAGCTTGGGTCCTTATGGTCAGGAGTCTTACCTCGAGAGGTATGATTGCTTCCATTCCGTAAGCCAGGAAGTATGGGGTTTCTCCTGTCGAGGACGCGAGGGGTGGTGGTCTGTACACCCACAAAATGTTTAATAGCTCATCTGCCCATTTTTTCTTGGCTTTCTCCAACCTCTTCTTGATTCCATGATAATTGTTTTGTTGGAGGCCTCTGTCTGCCCGTTGGCTTGGGGGTAGGCAGGGGTGGAGTAGAAATTACAGATTCCGAGTTGCTCGCAGAAAGACTTGAAACGCCCGCCGGTGAATTGAGTCCATTATCCGACACCAGTGCCCGGGGAATCCCGAATCTGATGACTATGTTCTCCCAGACAAATTTTTTAGCATCTATGTCACAGATGTGAGTCAACGGCTCCGCCTCAACCCACTTGGTGAAATAATCTGTGGTCACAATGAGGAACTTCCTGTTTCCAGGAGCCTTAGGCAGGGGTCCAACTAAATCGAGTCCTCACTGGGCGAATGGCTAAGGGCTAGTCAGGGGGTGCAAGTCCCCCGCGGGTTGCCTGATTGCAGGGGGAGAACTTCTGACATTGGTCGCATTTCTGGACGTATGCGCGCGCATCCCTTGCATTCGCGGCCACCAATATCCCTGAGACATGATGCGTGTGTGCCATCGATCGCCCCCCAGAGTAGCCCCCCGCATATTCCTTCGTGCACCTCATAGAGAAGGTCTTCCACCTAGTCCTCTTGGACGCATAATAAGTACGGTCCTGAGAAAGACCTCCGATACAGCTTCTGATCCGGAGAGACCCAAAATCTCGGGGCTTTAAGTTTTATCTTCTTGCTTCCCTTGGACACTCCGGGAGGTCTCTCCTGTGTTAGGAACCTGAGAAAGGGATCAATCCAGCTGGGCGGCTTTTGTGCATCCTGGACGGCCATTGCCTCGGGAGCATGGTCTATGCAGGATGCGGGAAGATATTCTATGGTGATCCTGCGCGACTGAGAGGACTCCACTGCCGAGGCTAGACAAGCCAGGGCGTCGGCATGCGTGTTCTTGTCTCGGGACACTTGTTTTCTCAATCCTTCCGAATCTTCGGATTACAGTTGTCGCCTGGTGATGGTAAGCCTTCATTCTAGGGTCCCTTGTCTCAAACTCTCCGTTAACTTGGTTGACTACCAGCATGGAATCGCAATGCACGATCAAGTTCGTAACTCCAGTTGCCTCAGCTAACCGAAGTCCGGAGATGAGGGTCTCGTATTCAGCTTCATTATTCGACGCTTTGAATCCCAGCCAAACGGCCTGCTCTGCGACCATCCCATCTGGAGAAATCAGCAAGATACCGATCCGGACCCCTTACTGTTTGACGAACCGTCCACACACAAAAAGCCATGGCGATCCTTCACAATTCGTTGGAGACGCTATGTCGAGAGGAGGCGATCTTTCTAGGACGGGATGTTCCCCCGAAAACTCAGCTATGAAGTCCGCCAATACCTGACCCTTTACCGCGGTTCGAGGTTTGAAATGAATGTCGTGCTCCCCAGCTCCACTGCCCACTTGGAAATCCTTCCGAAGAGTTTCGCTTTCCTCAAAATGGCCTTTAAGGGCTGATCGGTAAGGACGGTAATTGGGTGCGCCTGGAAATAATGCCTCAGTTTTCTTGCAGTGGTGACCATGGATAGAGCCAATTTCTCTAGGGGCAGGTATCTTGTCTCCGCGTCCAGGAGCGCCTCACTTATGTAATAAATTGGCTTCTGACGGTGCTCATGCTCACGAATAAGTACCCCGCTTACCGCAAATTCAGACACGGCCAAGTACAAGAAGAGCATTTCCCCCTGGATAGGGACAGATAAGGTCGGGAGAGTCCTTAGGTATTCCTTGATTCCAGCCAGGGCGTCTTCACACCCCTGGCTCCACATATCCTTCCCAGCACTCTTGATTGCTCCGAAAAAGAGTTTGCATTTGTCTGAGGAGCGTGAGACGAAACGGTTAAGTGCTGCTAGCATCCCCGTGAGCTTTTGGACTTCTCGGACAGTTCGGGGGCTCCAGATGTCCAGGATCGCTTGAATCTGATTCGGGTTAGCTTCGATTCCTCGTTGGATGACCAGATATCCGAGAAATTTACCCGATTCCACTCCGAAAATGCACTTTGCCGCGTTCAGCTTCTGCCCGTACTCCCTGAGGGTGGAGAAGGTATCTGCCAAATCTGTCAGATGATCACAACTTCGTTTGCTCTTACCAGCATATCGTCAATGTAGACCTCCATGGTGTTGCCGATCTGCTTTTTGAACATCTGATTCATCAGTCTTTGGTATGTCGCCCTGGCGTTCTTTAGTCCAAACGGCATCACTTTGTAACAGTAAACTCCCTTCGGAGTGATAAATGCCATTTTTTCCTGATCTGGGGGATGGAGAAGGATCTGGTGATATCCTGCTCGGGCATCCAGGAAGTCCATGCGTTCATATCCGGCAGTGGCATCCACTAGCTGGTCCACCTTTGGTAGGGGGTAGTCATCCTTGGGACATGCCTTGTTTAGATCTGTGAAGTCTACGCAGACACGCCATTTTTCCCCTTTCTTCTTCGCGCAAACTGTGTTAGACAGCCATTCTGGGAACTGTATCTCTCGAATGGCGTTGGCCTTCAGGAGTTTGTCAATTTCTTCGTTGACCACGCAGGCGTGATGCGGGGCCATGCGTCGTGGCTTCTGTTTGACTGGCTTGTGCGCCGGGTCAACATGCAGCTTGTGCGTGATTATCTCGGGGTCTACCCCCGTCATTTCCATTGCGTTCCAAGCGAACACGTCTGCATTTTCCCTTAGGAACTCAATCATCTCCCCCTGTTCGGCTGCGGGCATTGTAGTTCCAACTAAGAAATATCTTTCTTCTTCTCCCTCCACCAAGGGCACCTTTCGGAGGTCCTCCACCGACTGCTCAGTTGGGTCTATCCGGGGGTCATCCATTCCTGGACGCCCGGATTGTGATTGCTATTTCTCCATGATCTCTTCCGGGGCTCGCCCCTTTTCTTGGGTGAACGCCCCGACTCTAACAGCTAAATAAAAACAATTTTTTGCGGATGCTTGGTCCCCCCGGATCTCCATGATACCTTCTGGCGTGGCAAATTTTAGTTTCTGGTGGTAAGTGGAGTGCACCGCTCCCAACGCATGCAGCCATGTTCGTCCCATGATCACATTGTAGGGAGAGTCCGTATCAATTACAACAAACTCGGTGTTGATGATGAAGGGACCCGTGACAACTGGCAATGTGATTTTGCCTACGGGCAGGGCGAACGAGCCGTTGAATCTGATGAGGGGTGTCCTGACCTTGGTGAGATCCTTGAGGCCAAGACCCATCCGTTGTAAAGTCTCGGAGTACATCACTTCCAAGGAATTTTCAGAGTCTATCAATACCCTTTTTACATCGAATTTACCTATCTTCAGGGTTATGACAAGGGCGTCGTTATGGGGAGTCACTATGCCTGTCAAGTCCGCGTCGGAGAACGTGATGCTGGGCTCACCAGTCCTGGCCCTTTTACTGGGTGGCCCCCCATCATCCTCGGCTACCTTCCTTGTAAAAGCTACCCTCTTGAGGTCAGACTCGAGTTCCTTGGACGTGGGGCGATCCAGGGGACATACATGGATGACATCTATGACGTTGTCCGGCTCCTCGGTCGGGGCAAGGGTGTGTCTCTCTTCTGGCCTGGGCTCTATGTATTCTTTCAAGTATCCGTCTCGGACCAATCTTTTCAAGAATGATTTGTATACTCTGCAGCTTTCGGTGCGATGTCCGAAATTTCGGTGACAGGAACACCTAACCTTTTGATCACGGGTGAAAGGATCGCTCTGCATCCTAGGCGGCCACTTGAAGAACGACTCATGCTTGATTTTATGGAGCAACTTGAAGATGGGTTCCTTGAACATAGTGTGAACTCCTTTGGACGACCCCCTAGAGGGGGTAGCAATCCCTTTCGGGGAGTATCCTCCCGCTCCCTCTCTTTTCTCTTAGATTAGAGGGTTCAGCCTTTGCTGCTTCCCATCTCGTCCTCGATCCTTGAGTATTTATTTATCCGGGCCATCAGCTCGCCCATATCCGAGGGAGTCTTCTTAGTCAGGGATCGGTACAGGTCCGTGTCCCTCGTCAAGCCGAGCCTGAAAGACGCCGCTACCATGACTTCTGAGCAGCCTTCTACCTCATTAACCTCTTCCTAGTATCGGATGGCATACTGACGAAGGGTCTCGGATTCCCTACGTCTGAGCGTTAGCAATGATCCAACGTCTTTGGGCCGCTTACTCCCCTGTAATGAATCGAGCCAGGAACTGCCTCGTCAATTCCTTCCACGATCCAATACTGTTGGGGGGAAGTGCCTCGAACCACTTGATCGCAGAGTCCCCCAAGCTCATAGGAAACACTCGGCAAAGGAACCGTTGGTCCGAATGATAGAGGGACATCATCTGCTTGTATTGCCTGAGATGGACATTGGGATCGGACCGCCCGTCATAAGTTTTGAACCTCAGCACGACAAACTTTCTTGAAACCTCCATCTCTCCGATCTCCCTGGTAAAGGGTGTTTGTATGACCTCGTCTTCGACCTCATCCTGGACAGCCTTACTCTTTCTCCTGGATTCCAACCGGGCTCTGAGATCAATTTCCTCCCTGACGGGATGTCTTCTAAAGTCTTTGAGTTCATCAATAGGCCCCCCATTTCCTGGGCGCCCTGTGGATAGGGTAGAATCCTCCTCGGACTCATCTCCCTTCCTCTGTCTAGACAATCCTCACCAGAGGTCGTCCAGGGCTAATGGTCTTGCCTTCCTTGAATGGTCGTTAGGAGGGTGCTCGTTGGCTCTCGGTCGCTTTGGGGCCTTGGAGCTTTTTGTCTTGTTGTTTAAATGATTCCTTAGATCCTTCGTTTTCGCCTCCCGGGCGGGGAACCCACGAGAAAGGAATGAGTCCCTCGACCCTTCGCCGGAGGCGACAAATTCGTTGAGCCAGCTTATGACGTTTATATTGTCCTTTTCCAGCTGTCGTAATCTATCGCCAAACTTTTCTTCGATCATCTCCGCCAGCTGACGAGCCAAGGGGGCTGGTCCTCCTGACCTAATTCCCATACTGGTTTGAGGGGTAACCCCTCTTGACTGAGTAGAGGCATTTTTATTCCCATCAGTATGATCCCTCCCTCCATGGTGACAGGGAGCTTGTAATTCGAAACTTCTTTGGTGGGGACCTTTCCCTTTTTGTCGAGTGTTCACCATGGTCACTGTTCTTTATAGAGAAAAAACTAGGAAAACTAGTCGTTTCCCACAGACAGCGCCAGATTGTGCGCGCTAGATCTTGCACAATATAAAAATGAGAATAGATCTCTCCCTTGGTAAACTCGAGTGAATCAGTTGAATGGTCAACCACGCTGCTTGGAACAGCCTGTGAGATCCGGTGGTAACCTGGGATGATAATGGAGGACCCTCGCGGATCAAAAGAACGATCCAGTAAGACTGAAGAAAGGTTCCTGGAACAAAGAAGAACAAGTTAGAAGGGCACCAGAGTATTTTTCGGCGTATCCCCTCCGACGATCAAGTCAGTTTTTGAGAGAGAGGAAGAAGAAAACACTGAGTATAATTTGTAGCAAAAGTTTCACCTCATTTCCCTTGCCTTTAGTGAGGAGTATTTATACCTCAAATACTCATGATTGCTGTCAGTGTAGTCAGTAGGTGATCATTGGATACAGGCAACGTGTGCACTGATTCCTATGAGGAATGTCTTATCTTTTAACTGCTCGGGACCCCGAGCAATCAAGACTGTGTCATCGGCCTGCCGACGATTCAATGAGCTCCTCTCGGGGAGGATGCAATAAATGTCCAGCCTTAGAGACATTTATTGCCTTTCACTTCCGAGCATTACCGCATTGAATGCAGTCTCATCAAGAGAATGGTGTAATTAAATGCTTGTTTTTCCAAGTCGCGTGTCAGCAAGGTCATACGGTCTTTCTGTCTCTGATGTGACACAATATGCCACGCGTCCATTCCCCATTGGCTGTGGCCCCTGCCTTCCTGTGCCTTTTGACACCAATTGTGTAAGACGAGGTCATGATAGCTAACCTAGCCTAGCCTAGGCTAGTGACCAGTGCATCAATAGCCTCTGCCGGAGTAGAGAACGGCATCCTGGACGAGGGGGGGTACATCTCGGTACCGAGGAAAAGGTACATCTCAGAGCCGAGGAAGAGGTACATCTCGGAGCCGAGGAATAGGTACATCTTGAAGCCGAGAGGGGGAGGCCTAGCGATCGATGTACCATATCAGACCGAGGGTACATGTCGATACATAAAAACGTACTGGATGCCACTCGATCCCCATGATCAGTACCTCGGGGGAGAGGGGACTTGTGACCCGATGGGTACGTGATCTCGGTAACAAGGATTAATGACACCGAGGACACGTGTCTTCATCTCGGAGTATTTCGGAAATGTCCCATCATGTATTATGGGGGAGTGGATGATTCGTCTAGTTGGGTTCCTTGAGAGAGAGAGAGGGCTAAAAAATATGTCAAAATCTATTATCAAGTGATTAATACCCATCACAAAATGAGCAATGCTCATCACAAAAATGAGCAATACTCATCACAAAAATTACAATCGAGCACACACAAATGATTCTATGATTTTTTTACAAGAATTGATTCACAGTAAACATCTTTCAACACAAAGTTCCCACAAAGCATTTATCCAACACAAAGCATTTGACTAATTTCCACAAAACAAATCTATGCATATATATCATCCTTTGTTTGTCTTGAGCTTTTTGTAGCTAATATCGTTTTAAAATTGTTCATTCGACAATGCTCGAAATTTTTTTTCCACCCAAAAATTTGAGTAAGCCTTTCATCCTTATACAACTCTAGACTCCTATCTTTCATATGGAACCTCTCTCTCCCTCTCTCTCTCACACATACAACTAAAAATTTTAGTAAATTAGGTTAAGGTCTCTAATTTGGAGTGTAAACTGACTTTAGCACTACCGAATTTTTAGTATAAAAAAAGGTCTTTCTTGTTTTGAAAAAACTTATATGTGATCCCTATGTTGGAGCGAACAATAAGGGGTGGGATAGTTATTGTGTTTTCATTACCCATTTTTCCCTCATCACATGATTGTGAAGTTTTTGCGGCAAATTTTTTATGTTCTCTTTCATTTGGTATGATTTGATAGCGAAGTTATTGGACTGTTTTCATTATTGGGTAATATTTGTTCAAGTGGTATAGTAAAAGAGTCCATTAAGCGACCTAGAAAATGGATATTCTAATTAATTTTGTTCATAGTTTCTCTCTATTTTAATGTTTGACCGAATATTTTTATGTCTTTACCTTTAGGATCTTCAAGGATATCAATGGATACTAAACAGAGAAATAATGGTAGCGGTGGTGTTGATAAGGTAAGTTCTATTGATCATGTTTTTATTTAGTTTTGATTATTGCTAAATGGAAATTTTTGTATTTATATTTAAGAAGCGAGTTTATGATATCTATTAGATTGAGTATAAGTAGGCAACTCTTGCTAGGTTGGACTTCGGTTATCCCTATGTACTTTATGAGAAAACTAAATGGTACTCCTTATTTTGTGAAGGCTTTGCCTTCTTGAGGTCAAAGGTTCAAGTCTCCCCTCTCCCTCCCCCTCCCAAAAAAAAAATGAGAAAACTAAGAGAAGCACAATATTCTATGAATGTATTACTTTTTTATGTGATCCGATTCAGATTTTCGTAATCAATTTCATTAGGGAGGATAAAGAGCTAGCTCCGCTAAAAATGACTTACTTGCCTTAATGACATGTTCTTGATGTCATACCTTCAAACCAGAATTTCAATAGTTCACTAATTTTTAGTTTGATTCATTGACTGCATGAGACTTGCTGAAATTTTCATTCAAGTTTAGTGGCGCATTTATTGAAATTTTCATTCAAGTCTATTACCAGGTGTGGTTAAGGGCTACTTGGGTTAGATGTTGGCAGCATTCTAGAAGTTACAATTGTTTTCCCTTGTCGGTATGTCAATCGGTGGCCTTTCTTCTTATTTTTCTTCTTTTTATTTTTTAAGATGACCAACTCAGAAACAACAATTGCCCTGATTAAGTTTTTGTTGTTAAGATATATCAAAAAATATTTTTTTGTTATGATGTCTCCAAGAAATTGATAGATACGAGAGCAAATTTAGGAGGTCAAAATAAATGGTGCTAATGTTGACGATAATTGTAAAGCCCCAAAATTCACACTGGAAGACATTACTATCTACAAACCATCCAACCTTGAGTTGTAGCATTCTAGATAGATTGTTTTGTATCTGTAATAAAATAGATTGTATGCATCACTGAAAACTATTCTTGTATTAGATATGTTTTTCATTCCAAACCATTGTCAAATTTGTTTTTCCCCTATGCAATCAATTTTCCTCCCCTGCATCAAATCATTTGCTGATTAAACACACTAAAAAGAAAAAAGGAACTAGGCAAACAGAATAATCAACTTATGTTAAGTTGAAGTGGGAACCTTGTCCAGTGCATGGAATGGGAAGATTTTGCCTAAAGATTTTCCCGTTTAGGATCTATGAGATCTGTTGGCGAGGTTTTTTTTTTTTTTTTTTTTTCATTTTGAGTTAGGTTGGGATGAGAAAGAGGTGGATGGCGAGATTAAAAAGACATCAATTGGAGTTCTGCTTGGATAGGACAACTTTAATAATTACATTGTCTGATTTATTACTCTACATGCAAAAATATGGTCCAAAAGTTTCTTGAAAACCTACCTGAAACATGAAGACATGTGTAGCATAGGAACTTCATAGGTATATAAGAAATATATTACTTCATTTCCTTAGAATCCAATGAATAGTTTTTTTTTTTGATCAAGGTAAATAAGCTCTTGAACCATTCTATTAAGTTGAAAAGTTGAGATTACAATCAATTAAAAGAAAAGTTTTAAGCTTTGGAGGGGAGAGCCTATCCAATTCAGCGACAGTGAATTGTTTAACTTAGCAGCTGCCACCCAATGAACAGAGGCTCTAGGCTTGTGTAAAAAGCTGAGGTTGTATAACCTAGCATAATGTCTAATATCATCAATAATCACACTAATTTCCACGGAGGTTCGTCTTCAGTGGAGTTTAGTTTGATAATGTTGAGGCAGTCGTTCATAATTGTGGCATTCGTTAACAGCTGCGCTTCAGAGGCAAGCTTGACGCACTGCCTCAGCTTCAGTAAACATGCAAGACACTGTTGGTAAGAGCTTTGCAGCTCCATTGACAATAATACCTCTTTCCTTGCACACCACCACACCACACGCTACACTCTCAGACTTGGACTGGAAGGCTCCATCACAGCAGATGAGGGTACCATTCTTAGACTGTTGTGGTCTCTCCCTCGTAGTCACTAGTTCCACTCGCCCCCTCAGATGGTCCACATCTCCATCCCTGAGTTGGTCATTCCACATACTTTGTGCACGAATAACAATCGCATAGGCATTAACCCCCTCGGCATTAAAAATATTCCTGTTCCTTGCCTTCTAGATAATCCAACCCACAGTAGCAATTTTACCCAAGACTTTGAGTCTACCCTGAACATCCTTAACAAGCTCAAGAATCATAGAGGATCTTTGGGCTACTGACACGAATGAGCTCTCCTCCCACTACATATTTATGTTCATTCCAAACCAGACTTTTTTCGTTCATTCGCACTTAAACAAAAGTATGCTCAATGGATTTAGGGGTCAACTGACATATTTGGCAGCAAGGTGAAGACACACACCTCCTCTTGAACATATTTTCCCGTGTGGCAAGGATATTGTGGCAGGCTCTCCACCAAAAATGCTTGACCTTTGACACGGCCTTCATGTTCCAAATAGTCTGCCAAAATTTGGGATAAGGGGAAATGGAGGAACAACTTTCCATCAGTCCCACCGCAAGATTGTTCCCCACTTTATTGTAAAATCTGGTAAATTTAAACTTTTGTAAATAAGGACAAAACAGTAATTTTGTCACTACAGTACGGGTTGAAAACTTAAATTTTTTTAGATCTTGGATGATGAAACGGACTTCACCGTTAGATTCGTCTCGCAAAATCTAGTTACCACATCAAATTTCATTGAATTCTGAGATAGTCGAATTTTTTTTTGTGTTTTACAAGGCGGTCGTCTCGGGTGACCCAAAAACGGGATTTCTAATAAAATTTTAAAAGTTAAAAATATTTTAAGGTAAATTAAAATAAAATTAATTTGAACTTGAACTTGAACTTGAACCGAGTTAAAATTTAATTATTTTGGGACGAAAACGGACCTGAAAAAAAAAAGGTTGTGTGGCACAATGTGAGCCAAGTAAATAGAGTCATTAGGTGATAGAGAAGAGAGGGAAAAGGGAGAGCTCTTCCACCTTCTCTCTACGATCTACGACTCTACAGACTTCGGATTCACTCGGGCCAAGAGGAAAAGTCATTCTCCTCGCCGAGGGCTACGTGACCACACCAAAAACGACGGGTTTCACCGAAGGTTGAAAAATGAGATTTTGGGGAAGTGAGGATTCAAGATCGTTTTGGGTTCTTGGAGCTTTCCAACATCATTTTACACTTCAAGAGGTAGGGGTTCTCCTACTTTGGTTCATTTTCGACCTCTACTGTTATATTAAAATGTGTGAGTTAAAGAGAATATGTATTTCACTCACTTATACATATGACATAGGTGAAATGGGTGTGAAAAAGGAGTATGTAAATGGGTTGATAATTCCATTTAAAAGTGATTATATGGGCATGATATATGTTTAACATTATGCCTTGTGATTGAATGTGTTTAGCATGAGTCTACTTAATGCCATGATTGGGATATGTGTTGGATATATAAATGTTAATACATGCTAGTTGATTTAGGAATATTGTGATAGATAATGATAATTATATGAATTGATATAAATTGTCATGACACATGTTGAGATGTGGAGTTTAAATTGTCTATATGACATTCATTACATATGAGACATGATATGAGGTTGAACTGGCTCATTAGCATTCTTTACATTGAGCATAATGTTGGTAGTGCAACGGTTCATTACATTGCATATGCACGGAGAGCACATTGCATTTCATGGGTGTGAGTGCATGGTTGATATCAAACACCAAGTAGGTGGGTGATAAGTGGGCTTGGTACCGTTGGACCAATGTTCAACAGAGTCGCACAGTTCATAGCATGAAAAACTTGTGTCGGATATAGCATGAAGGGCTAGACACGTTCTCGGGTGCAAGGCCCGGCTATTGGTTTATACACTTTCGACGGTACAAGTCCAAAAAAGTGTATCGGTGTGTGAAGCCGGCGGTGCAACACCAAAAGTCCATTACCCAAATAAAGACACATGGTTTTAGTTGTATAAATGATTGATTTGATGGAAAACATCCAGAAATGAATTGGTTTTTATGAACACATGAGTTTTGTTTCAAAATGATCTTTGGATGTATTTCATCAAAGATAAAAGTTTTACATTTGCATTGCATAGTGTGGTAAAGGCCGGTGAAAGCTTAGGTAAGGTGCATGAGTGAATCTCATTTCATTCAAGGCATGACATAGTAGATTCCAACATGAATCATGTATATTCTTGATTGGAATGATTATACGATTGTGAATGTTGTATATGAACATTGCATATGCACTTAGGTTGGGAAGTAGCCTCTGTAGGAAATTTTCTACTGGGCGTTGGCTCACTCTATATAGAAAACATTTCAAGTGTAGAGTTCGTACTGGGAGAGGACTCGCATTCGGGGCCTTGAGGGTGAAGAAAAGCCGATTTATGGCTTTTGGAGACAAGTTTTTGTAAAACAATTGTAAAATTCCATTTTGAGCATGTAATTGTGTAAATGAGCTTGTAATCATATGGAATTAATTGTAATATAACTTGTATGGATCACGTATAATGTAGAAAATAATTATTATACATGTTTGGGATAGATTTGACAAGGTTTTGAGTGGATTGAAAATGAAAAATTGAAGAGGCATAAAATTCTGGGCAAAACCTTCCGGAAGGTCGCAACAACCTTCCGGAAGGTTAATGCAACCTTTTGGTCCAGCAGGCAAAACCTTCCGAAAGGTTGAAGAAAACCTTCCGGAAGGTTAGTGTAAATTGAATTCCAATAGATAACCTTTTGGAAGGTCTATAAAACCTTTCGGAAGAACTTTTCCAGTAAGTAAAACCTTCCAGAAGGTCTATGAAAAACCTTTCGGAAGGTTTTCCAAAAATCTGAAATTTTAAAAAGACATTGTCATGCTTTTGGGCTATGTGTTCTTTGGTTTCAATGACTCAAAAGGACCTTAAATGAGATACATTGGAGTATGTTGAACCTCAATGGGATTAAATGAATTAAAGGAAACATAGATCCACACATGGGTTGTAATTCCGGTTACAGGGAAGTGATAGACGTGATGTCGGGTTATGCGACAATTACGGGTATTTTCACGGGTAGACGGGAGGTCAATGGGACCCCCGGTTTTAAGGGCGTCACAGATTGGTATCAAAGCATAGGTATACGAAATACCTAGGGCTTGATGGGCATTGGGTTTAAACCATTGCATGTATTGTACATTTCATCTTATGTGCTTATAGTTTGTTACATGATTACGTTCTATATGATTATGTGAATGATATGCATGGTCAAATATATATGGAAGGAAACACTAGGGTTAGAGAACATAACCTGGGATTTTGCAAAAAGGGCTGAACGGTGTAGTTCATGGTGTAAAAGTCTACTAGTGTGGGGTATACACTCTACTAGGGAGACAAGGAGTGAGATCTCAAAGTTTATACTTGATCCCTATCTTGGGATACTATGTGAGGTTCTATTGCTATCTTACATGGGTGTAGATGACAAATCAAGAAAGGGGACGCCGAGGCAGTGGGCAGAGCAATAACCAACCACCACCAACCTTTAACCAACACGTCGTTATAGAGGCTATGGGTACGATGGCTGCTAACTTAGCATAGACAAGTGCCAATATGAGCCAAGGGGCTCAAGCCATCCAAAAGAGTTTAAGTTCCATGGGCCATCAACATTCATGGAAAAAGCAAAGGACATCTAGCCCACAGCACGACCAAGCTCAAGGTCGTTTGTCCCAAAGAGGGAAAAAATTCAAGGGAACGTTTCAAGGAGGTCAAAAGACATGTTTCTATTGTCGACAACCGAGCCATGTGAGGAAGAATTGTCCCCTGAGGTAAACCTCACAGATTTTCGAGACGTCTCAATCCCAGTCGCCAATGGGACTCTCACAAGCACACATTGTTCATCCTTGTCCCATTTTGAACAAAGGAGATCTATTCCAACTACATGGTGCTGTCCAAGCCCCTAGTACTTTACATGTGGATACGCCAAAATCAGGCCAGATGAACCAGGATATGGGCCAGGGCCAGGGCCAAGGGCAAACCTCCCAAAGTAGTGGACACTTTAGAGTTCCCAGCCAAGCAGGGCAGAGGCCATGTTACCATTGTCACCAAGTGGGTCACAGAAGGCGGGATTGTCCCATAGGTAGGGATCCTAGGGCATGGGTTGAGGTCCAGGATAGGGCCCACAAGCCAAAACTTCAAGGACCCAGGGGCATGTCTACGCCATTGCACCTCAGACTGAGCTGTCAGACCATTCGGTGGCCCACAATACATTTCTTACTTCTCGGGTTATGAGCACATGTGTCATTTGATTCTAGCATGCCATATTCCATTATTGTCACGTTTCGTTGATAAAAAATAGATTTAGAAATAATAACCCTAGCGGAGTTTTTAGGAGAAAAGTTGACCTTAGGAGCTAAGGTTAAGGTTGCATTGATCAGATATGTCGGGGATGTGAGTTAGAGATCTCGGGAAATTCTACTCATCGTGGAACTTAGGGTCATGGAAATATCGGGGTTCGATGAAATTCTAGGAATAGATTAGGTTAACGGCACATCGAGTCGTCATTGATTGTGATCAGAAGATGGTCACTGCTTATACGCTAGACGGTGTTTGTTTCAAGTTGCAAGGGAAAAAGCATGATATTTTACCTCAAGCCGTGTATGACTTTAGATAGCACGGGCAATTGATGGGTTGCCTTGCGAGCCTTAGCCTGGAGGACGAGGCTAGACAGGAGTCGGGTCTACCTCGGGCCATATGTGAGTATGAGAACATTTTTCTGGACGAACTACCGGGATTACCTCTACATAGGGATATAGACTTCTCCATTGAGTTACATCCCGGTACATCTCCTATTTCTATGACTCCACATAGGATGGAACTAGTCGAGCTACAGGAACTCAAGGTCCAATAGCAAGAATTATTGGACAAGGGCTTTATTAGACTGAGCACTTCACCATGGAGTGCTCAGGTGTTGTTTGCCAAGAAGAAGGACAAAACCCTTCGACTATGCATAGACTATCGACAGTTGAATAGGGTTACTATCAAGAATAGATATCCCTTGTCGAGGATTAATGACTTGTTTGATCAGCTGAGCGAAGCATGGGCCTACTCCAAGATAGATCTCTGCACCAGTTACCATCAGTTGAGGGTTAGGGAGGCTGATATCCCTAAGACAACGTTTCGGACGCGGTATGGGCATTTCGAGTTTACAGTCATGCCTTTCGGATTGACGAATGCTCCAACGGCATTCATGGATCTCATGCATAGGTATTTCAACCTTACCTAGATCAGTTTGTTGTAGTCTTTGTTGACGACATCTTGATCCACTCCAAGTCTAAGAAGGAGCATGAGGGTCACTTGAAGGTTGTTCTCCAGACGTTGAGAGATCATTAGTTGTACTTCAAGTTCAGCAAATGTGAATTTTGGCTTACTGATGTGAAATTTTTGGGACATGTAATGTCGACTTCGGGTGTTTTCGTGGACTCGGAAAAGGTGAAAGCAGTTATGAATTGGGGGAAATCAAAGTCAGTCTTCGGGATACGCAGTTTCTTGTGATTGACGGAGTACTATAAGAGGTTTATTGAGGACTTCTCTCGATTAGCCACATCTATGACGAGGTTGACCCAGAAAGAAGTCAAATACGAGTGGAATGATTCTTGTGAGAAGACATTCCAAGAGTTGAAGAGAAGACTTACTTCAGCTCCTATCTTGATTGTTCCAAAAAGGGGACAGGGATATACAGTGTATTATGATGCCTCGAAGGACGGACTCGGTTGTGTATTGATGCAGTCCGAGAGGGTGGTGACTTATGGTTCTCAGTAGTTGAAGAATTACGAGCAGAATTACCCCACACATGACATGGAGTTGGCGGTCATTGTCTTTGCCTTGAAGGCTTGGCGCCACTAGTTATACGGAGAATAGTTTGAGGTATTTTTAGACCACAAAAGTCTAAAGTATATTTTCACAAAGTGGAACCTCAACATGAGGCAACGCCGGTGGATGGAGTATTTGGAAGATTAAGACTTCACTTTGCACTACCACCCTAGTAAGGCAAATGTGATGGCTGATGCATTCAGCCGGAAGTTAAGGGGAGTCTTGGCTAGTGTGGCTTCCCGAGAGTGGTAGATGCTCGAGACTGTGGGACAGTTTGGGTTACGATACATGGGACAGACTTAGGGTATTTTAAAGAATTTGGTGGCTACACCTTCCCTATTGAGTAGAGTGATCGAGTCCCAGGGGCATGATACAGAGTTATCATCCATCAGGGATCGAGTACAGGCAGGTACGGGTGACGAGAGCTGGGCCATTCACTCGGATGGTAGTCTTCAGCTTGGGGGAAGGATTGTGGTTCCCCAATCTACAGAACTCAGGGAGGAGTTTCTTTGGGAGTTCCATTGCTCCTGATTCACAGTGCATTCAGGTGGCACGAAGATGTATCATGATCTTCATCGCTAGTATTATTGCAGCGGGATGAAAAGGCAGATTGGTGACTTTGTCAGTAGATGCCTCACGTGTCAGCAGGTCAAGGCTGAATACCAGAGGCCAGCGGGATTACTCCATCCTTTGGAGGTAGCTGAGTGGAAATGGGAGTATATCACGATGGATTTTGTGACTCACTTGCCATGGACATCGCGGGGACATGAAGCGGTGTAGGTGATAGTGGGCCGGCTTACGAAGTCGGCACAATTTTTGGTTTTGCGGATAACCTTCACATTGGGGGAATTCTGCAGATTATACATATGGGAGATTATCTGATTGCAAGGGGCACCCGTATCTATAATATCGGATCGGGATCCCAAGTTCACTACTCATTTTTGGGAGGATTTTCAATGAGCCATGGGGACACAGTTGATGCTGAGCACTACTTTTCATTCCCAGACGGATAGTCAGTCAAAGAGGACTATCCAGATGTTAGAGGACATGCTATGGGCATGCGTCCTAGATCTCAAGGGTAGCTGGGAAGATCACTTACACTTAGTAGAGTTCGCTTACAACAACAGTTGTCAGGCAAGCATACAAATGGCACCCTATGAGGCACTTTATGGGAGGTCTTACCGTTCTCCGGTCTATTGGACGGAGGTGGGAGAGAAACCCTCTACGAGTCCAGATTTGGTTAGAGACACCTCGGAGAAGGTGGACCTTATATGGAAGCGTCTTCTCATGGCTCAGAGTCGGCAACAGAGCTACGCTGACAAACGACGGCGACCTCTAAAGTTTAAGGTAGGAGATCATGTCCTCTTGAAGGTGATGCCTAAAAGGGGAGTGGTCAAGTTCGACAAGCGGGAAAAGCTATCGCTAAGATATATCGGGCCCTTCGAGGTACTTGAGAGGGTGGGCACAGTTGCTTACCAATTGGCGTTACCGCCAAATCTATCGGGTGTTCACGCAGTGTTCCATGTCTCAATGCTCCAGAAGTATACTCCAGATCCGGCACATGTAGTGGATTAGGGTGATTTGATTGTTGATGCGGATGGAACCTTCAAGGAGGAACCGATGCGTATCATGGATAGTAGGGAGCAAGTTTTGCGAGGCAAGAGCGTAAGGCTAGTGAAGGTGTTGTGGCAGCACCGGGGAGTGGAAGAGACAACATGAGAGCGTGAGGACACTATACGTATCAACTATCCATTCTTGTTCGAGGACACTATACGTGCCAACTTCCGAAAGGTTGAAGAAAACCTTCTGGAAGGCTAGTGTAAATTGAATTCCAATAGACAAAATCTTCCGGAAGGTCTATAAAACCTTCCAGAAAAACTTTTCTAATAAGTAAAACCTTTCGGAAAGTCTATGTCCAAAAATCTAAAATTTTAAGAATACATTGCCATGCTTTTGGGCTATGTGTTCTTTGGTTTTAATGACTCAAATGGACCTTAAATGAGATACATTGGAGTATGTTGAACCTCAATGGGATTAAATGAATTAAAGAAAACATGGTTCCACGCATGGGTTGTAATCCCGGTTACAGGGATGTGATAGACGTGATGTCGAGTTATGCGACAATCACGAGTATTTTCGCGGGTTGACAGGAGGTCAACAGGACCCCCAGTTTTAGGGGCGTCACATTTATACCCAGAATTAATAGTATAAACCCCCTTACAACTAGACCACCAAATTCTCTTGTATTTGCCTCCTCTAGTTGGCAGTGGAATGGCTTTGATAGCTTTGATTTCTTCCTTTGAGATGACAAAAGCTAGATTGGAGGTATTCCACCCTATGGAGGTCTCCTTAATAACATCCGCTACCTTAATAATCTGGCACTCTTAGGGCTATGAAGATTGAATAGCCAAAGTTGGTAAGAGGAGAATCCATTTGTCAACCCAAAAGTTTACCTCTTTTCCATCCCCAGTCTATCATTTGATTCCTTTCTCGAGCAACTCTCTTCTATAAAGCATGCTGCTCTAGACCCATGAGGGTCTAGTTCCATGCTTTGCCTTCATCAGATCTTTGTTTGGGAAGTATACCACTTTCATGAACTTTGCCCAAAAAGAATTAGGCTGATGAATCAACCTACGACACTGTTTAGCTAAAAGGGTCTGATTAAATAACTTGAAATCCTTAAAACCCATCCTTCATAAGGCCTTGGACTCAATCATTTTTTCTCATTTTCTCCAACAGATACCATTCTTCTCCTCAGAACCTTTCCACCAAAAATTCTTAAATACCTATTCAGATTTTCATAGAAATTGTTGGGAAAAGCTACCACAAACATGGCATAATTAGGTATGGCTTGAATTGTAGCCTTAACCAGAACCTCGTTACTAACCTGGGAGAGACAAATACTCTTCCATCCTTGAAGTTTTTTCGCCACTCTCTTGAGCAATTAACCAAAAACCTCACTCTTGGAACTTCCATAAGCAATGGGTATACCCAAGTACTTGGCATGATGAAGGAGAGGTTGCGTCCCTAAGAGGTGGCTGTAGAAATTCTTTTGCTCCTCAAAGGTATTATCAAAGAAAATGATTCCATACTTATGGAAGTTTGCACTTTGTCCGGACGCAACACAATAACTCTGTAGGATCCTTATGAGCTCCATAACTCTCTCCTCCTTTGCTTTAATAAAGAACAAGGAATCATTAGCAAAAAAGAGGTCAAAGATGACAGGACTTCTTCTCTTAATTCTAATTCTCATTAACCTCTTCTCTTTGACACTTTTCAAGATCATGGACGAGAGTAAATCAGTAACAAAAATAAACAAGTATAGGGATAGTGGATCACCTTGTCTAATTCCTCTTTGTGGCATTACTTCACATTTTCTCTCCCCATTCAGCACAACTTGGAATGTCACTTTGGTAACACATTGCATAACAAGATGAACACGTCGCCTACAATTTTAACATCATAGCTTCCAGAAAATCCCATTCCACTCTGTCGTAGGCCTTTCTGATGTCCATCTTGATAGCCATTTTAGGAAATCTACCTCTTTTCTTCCCTTTGAGATGGTGGAAAACTTCATTTGCAATAATAATATTGTCTTGTATTTGTCGATTAGGAATAAACATAGCCTAATTAGGTGAGACAATAGAGCCCAACATAACTTTCATCATATTTGCCATAACCTTGGAAATCACCTTATACCTAAAGTTACATAGAGCAATTGGCCTAAATTGTGTGATAGATTCAAGCGTTGCCTCTTTTGGAATCAGAACAATATTGGTGTGATTAAGGTCCTTAGACATTTGGTCCCCTTCAAAGAAACCCTTGACCATCTACAATACATCATGCCCCACAATGTGCCAAAGGTTATGAAAGAAGACTCCTGGAAAACCATCTGGACTAGGAGCTTTAAGGGCTCCCAATTCTCTTACTACTCCCTACACTTCATGCTCAGTGATGGCTTTCAGTTGGTCCTAATTCATCTCAGCAGAAACTCTGTTTCGCACTGCGTTCAAAGCTTCAATCCAGTTCCTTTCCCCCACCATCTTAAACAAATTTTGGAAGTAGTTTCTGATGTGAAAATTAATATCCTCCTCCCCTTCAATCCATTCTGCATCATCTGTCTTGAGTCTCAGAATTTGGTTTCGATATTGTCTCTCAATAGTAGTCAAATGGAAGAATCTAGTGTTTCGGTCACCCCCTTCAACCAGTTGATTCTAGATTGTTCCAGCCAATATTTTTCCTCTCTACACCTAACAATGTCAATCTGAGAGCACAATTTTGCTTCCCTCTTGAGATTCTCCACTGAAGGGTCCTTCATCTGAATATGGATAAGCTCATTTTCCAACTTATGAATGATCTTTATGTTATTTCCAAACTTTTTTCTGCTCTAGGCAATCAAGCTAACTCTGCACATATCCAGACTATTGGAAACGTAGCATAGGCGAGTCAGAGTGTCTTAAGAGCCAGTTGTTCTTGGCCACCTCCTCACATGTTGGATATTCTAGCTACATACATTCAAACTTGAAGTAATAAGGTCCTTTCTTTGATTTCACTCCAAATTCGATCACAATTGGACAATGATCTGATCCCATTTTGGCTTCATGGAGCACCTGAGTAAAAAGAAAACAGTCCTCTCCAATCAAAATTAGCCAAGACCTTATAAATCCGTTCTTGCACATTTGCTACACCTGGCCTATTATTTAACCTTGTGAATTTGGGCCCACTAAAACTCAGTTCCATAAGGAGGCACTCTGAGATTAGCTATGTAATTCTTCGAATTTTTTGATGTTGGAAGCAACACCTCTTTCCTTGTCATTCAAGGAGTCGATGACATTGAAGTCCCTAGCTACAATCCATGGTATGTCAATTGCCCTAGTCATTGCCTTCAGACCCATCCAAATCCTCTGTCTCTTTTCAAACTTTGGATCAGCATAGATGAAGGTACATGGCCATGACTTTGGTTGTTGTTGATAGCTACATCTTACATTAATGAGGTTCTTGTGTTTCCCTAGTAGTTGAAGATTAACCTCTTCTTTCCGCCACAAAGCCAAGCCAAGCCAACCGAAAGCCCCAGGGTTCCACATATTCTCCAAAATGATACTTCAAAGATCTTCTCAACCACTCTAACTTATGGGACTTGTTCTTAGTCTCCATAAGAAAGATGATTGAGGGGCGATGGGTATCAATTAGCCATCATAAATTATGGATTATCTGGGGTCGCCCACTCCCTGACAGTTCTAGGAAAGAATTAACATGAGTTGTGTGGTTGTTTGAGGTCAGCCATGACCACCTTTTTCGATTGATATGACACCCAAAATTCGGGGGTCCGTTGATTATCCATCAACCCGCAGAATGCCCGTGGATACCGAGTAACTCGATATCTCAACGTTGTACCCCATTTACCGGGGCCCATCCTTTATTAAAAATTTGGGCAGAGTCTCCTTTGTAAGGGGAACTCTACTCAAAACACAATTTGTGCATTATATAATAACAAGACTCATCCAAGGTCCAATATTCAACAATGACCACACCGGGTCCATTTATAAGTAAACATTGGCCACACTGGGTCCAATTATCCATACTCATACAAACATGCAAGACTATATTAAAACTGTCCGTATAGACTCTATTACAATTCATTTACACATTACATGTCAAAATTTAATTACAAGTCTAATTTTACAAAAGAAATTGATTGAAAGCCACAAGTCGACTTTTCTTCCTCCTTAAGTGCCCGAGTGAGTGCCGTCCCTCGGCGTATGACCCGTACCTAAAATGTTTCCCGTATAGGGTGAGCCAACGCCCAGTAGAGTATATCCTACAAGGGCTACTCCCTACCTAAGTGCACATGCAATGTTCACATTTGACAGTTCATATTCACATCAACATTCCAAGTAAGAATATGCAACTCTATATTGGAATTCACCACGCCATGCAATGAAATGGGATGGAACTCACTCATGCAACTTTAACTCGAGTTCTCACCGACTCCCACAACACAATGCAACACATATGTGTAAAACAATGTCTTTGATGAAACACATCCAAAGATCATTTTGAAATCAACCATATGTCATAAATTCATTTCATTCTTAGATGTTTCCCATCAAATGAATAATTTATATATCAAAATTATGTGCCTTTATTGGATATCGGATTCAGGAATCGCACCTCCGGCTCCGTACGTCGTTACACTTTTCTGAAATTTCACCGCTGGTAAGTGTATGAACCAAGTGGCTGAGTTTTTCACCCGAGGGAGTGTCTAGCCCTACTTGCAACCCGATACAAGTTTTTTTATGGATGTAACCATGCGACCTAGTAGGACATTCAATCCCACTTTTCTGAGCCCACCCTTCAATCACCAAGAATGATGCTTGAATAAACCATGCTCAACTCACACACACACACACATCCATACTCATGCCTAAGCCTATGAATGGGATACCTCTATGCACTACGCTACAATGTTCAATATACTATGAATGACATATGAACAATCTCAACATATCCATGGTAAGTTATGTTCTAGATACCAAATTTGTCACAATATCAATATAATCCAAGCATGCATATAGATTGAAATTTTTTCATAAAACAATTTCAAGCATGTTATCACTATCTTTATGTCAATAACACACTTAATCACAAAGGCAAATTATAACACACAACAGCCCATGTACTAGCCCGCATAACAACCCACAAAATAGCCTCTAATCGTAGCACAAAACAGTCCGTAAAGTGGCCTAAAATAGTCCGTAAAATGGCCCTGAAATAGTCCATGAAATGGTCTTAAAAATAGTCCATGAATGGCCTAAAAATTACCCATGGAATGACCCTAAAAATAGTCCATGAAATGGCCCTAAAAACAGTCCATGAATGGCCTAAAAACAATCACAATTTCAATCCATTTTAGGCCATAAAAACAGTCCGTAAACAGCCCCATAACTGTCCCAAAAATAGCTCACATATAAACCAATTTCACCCATTAAAACATGTCCAAAAAAAGTCCATTTGGATAGCCTATAAACAACCATAAGACACCCATATTTCAGCCACCAAAAATAGCCCCTTAAGGTATGAGTAAAACCAAAGTAGGAAGAACCCTACCTCAATAGAAGTGTAGAATGAATACTAGAACCTCCCCAAAACTCAAGATTTTGATTTCTCCAAAATTTTGCCTTTTGATCTTTGGTGAAAATTCACGTTCTTGGAACCCACGCGTAGCTCTTGTCGCGTAGATCAACTTTGATTCTTAGCTTGAGCGATTCCGACCGATGGATGTTCTTGAATCGTAGAGACAAAATTAGATTTTTCCCTTTTTTCTCTCTCTTTCCCTCCAAACTTTTGAAACCAGCTGAATACCAGAGATATTTCTGCTGAAATATCTGATATTTAGCCCTATTTATAATTTTCAAGGCTTGGCCCGAGTTGCGCCACGTGTCCCCCTTTGTCCAGGTCCGTTTTCGCCCCGAAACAATTAAATTTCATATTGGTTTAAGTTCAAAATATTTTATATAAACTTTATTTAAAATATTTTTCAAATTTTAAAATTTTTATAAAAATTTCGTTTTGGGGGGTAACCGGACGCCCGTCACCTCGAAAAACGTGAAAAACTCGACAATCTCAGAATTCAACGAAAATTGATAGGACAGCTAGATTTCGTGATGTGAATCCAACGGTGAGATCCGTTGTTCCATCTGAGCTCTATAAAAATATATATTTTAAATACGTATTAGGATGACAAATTACTATTTTGTCCTTTTTTAGAAAAGAAAAAAAAATTCAAATTTTTTCCGAATTTCACAATTGACAAGTTGAATTCTCCATTTCTGGCATAACACTGGTTGATTGCGAAAAGCAATGAGACATACAGAGATTGAGATTATTCTCACATTTGCCCTCTTTGTTCCCATCTTCCTCCTCCTCTTGAATAAGTTACTTTTGTTTCTCTAATTCCTCCATATATGCAAAGAATAATTCTTAGTGAGTCCTTGTGTTTGCCCCCTTCTTTTCTTAGGCTTACTCCTCCTAGAATGATGCCTAAGAACACGTTTTTCCCCATAGTCATGAGGGGATAGGTCAGGGACCAATGGACGCCCTAATTGAGGGAGGGCTTGGGGGATGTCCTCTGATCTGGTATTCAATGATGGTTTGTTCCTTTTTTGTATCATAGGGTGGGCTTCCAAATCAACATAGTTCAAATGGTCTTTTCTTTTCAAGGACATGTTTTGGAAGTGAACCTTCATTCTCTCTCCAACCTCCTAAGTGCCACTATCCTAGATTAAGTGGACCTCATTTTCTCTTGATTCCTCAGCTTCCATACTGTCTGTGGGCTCAATAACATAATAACACTCTCTTTTAACTGCAATCATCATATCGGGGTCTTCTTGGGAAACAGAATGGATACTATTGTGGTCCTTCTTGGTCTCCACCAAAAATCGGCACCACAGAAAGAAGTGGGGTGTGAAGTTATGGGCCACTTGTTTGCTTCTGCATGTTTCGCACAGAGTCCTCACCTTGATGCATTGGCATGTCCCCTTTGGGATCATCACAGGCTTCAAGGACCCTTACACCTTGTACCTTGCTAGTTTTTGGAACCCCACGGGCCGACGGAACAACATCTTTTCCGGCATCTTGTAACTTTCCTTTAGGCTTCTCTCTTTTTTCCATATTCTCACAAGCTTTTAGGGACCAAGTTTCCCTAAAAAATCCTAATGAAAAACTGCTCTATGCTCATAGTTTTGGGCCATACTAGCTATTGGATCCCAAGTTACGTCTCTCCATGCATTGGCTTTGTGAATGGCCTATCCAACCACACAAATAGTAGAAATCGGAGAGCCTCTCATACTTCAAATTAATCCAGATATTATCCTGATTATCACGAGCCTAGAATAAACCCGTCTTTAGGGGTTCATTGAGATTGATCCTTCACTTTACCCTCAAAAAGTTGCGCTAAATTTGGACATTTCCATCAAAATCCTCCAACTGGGTAGGTTCACCTACTACCCTCCCTATCCTCCAAGAATTATTCTTAGTCATCATGTCCAAAGGTAACCCCATACATGCATCCAAAACTCAAAAAACTGGAACTCAAAGTCGCTGATGATACTCTATGGTTGGTACATCTTTAAAACCAGCAGAGCTCCCATAACAGACCAAACACCCTCATTAATGATCTTATCTCTATCATCCTCTTCCTTGAACATAAACATATATGTATTTCTCTGCCAATAGATAATTGAAAAACCTTTGGACGTCTTCCAAGAACTCTGCAACACATTACACACTCTCAGTTTGTTTAAGTTTGTAACTGTGAAAAAGCGACCCACAAGGCAGAATTTCTCGATTTTCTTAGAGGTGGAGGGGTTTGTATATAGGGAGATACGTGGGTAGGGAATGGGGTGAGATTCAGCTTTTTCGTCTTTCTCCATGGTAAGAAACGTCTTAGAGGGGCTTGAAGATTAACGAGATGAGAGCAGCACAAACGAAAGCCGAAGTAAAAAGAACCTTTGAGGGAATGTGGGTACTTAAGGGGTTTTGAAGGAATGTGGATATTTGAGGGGTTTTGAAATATAAAGGAGGTGATGGTATGGAGTACTAGAAACGAAGATTAGCGCAATAAACTTCATGGTTTTCCATCCGAATGGGAGTTTCTTGGTTTGTCCACTCACACCAATTGATCAGTTTCTTGGTTTTGTCGAATTGGTTGATTTATTTAAGTTTGCATATAAGTCTTTATATAATCAAAGAAATTTGAATCCTTTGATACTTTAGCTATAATGGGTACTGGGTTTGTAGTGATTGAAGCTATTTAATGAGTTCAGTTTGTTACTATTTGTATAGAAATCAAATTGTGTTTCTTTTTTTATTTTTATTTTTAGCAAGGGGGCTGGAGCTTGAGGCTTCTCAGCCATAGGAACAGGGAATTAATCCTTCAAAAATAGAATGAGTTCGCAATTATTCTCACAAGAAAGCCGCCACCCTCGCCCTTTGGAGAGAGGGCGCAACAAAAAAAAATCTTCAAAAAAGGCATGGCGCCGAAGAACTCAAACTCATCCAGAGTTAGAGTTAAAACTTGATTTAATTCAGAGATAGGTTGTAATACTGCTCAGGACATGGTCAAGTGTTAATTTGTTTTTTTATATACGAATTGTTTTTGTTTCATTTGCTTGCAATTTTTTTTTTAATTTTAGTCCCCAGGCATGACATTCTATTGTCTTATTTACAAGTTTATCTCATGATCAAAATTTTATGACTATGGAGTAAAAAGATTCCTAACTTCAAATAAAAGGTGACATTAGCATAATGATTGGTTATATAAGTTGGAAGTTTTGCATTTATATGCACTACTTCACACCACCATTCCCTTTTTAACCAAACAGAACTAGGGGAGGTCCTTTTGATGTTTAGTTTCAACCTAATGTCTTGAATCTTGCAGACTAGGGTTAGAGAAGAAAATTAATGAGTTGGTTGTGAAGTAGTCATCAGAAAATTTACTCTTTGTGTCTTTCAAGAAGTTTTGATCGGTCTCCAACAAAATGAAAATGCATTTGTAGTAAAGGCAGTGCTATTTTTGGAACTTTATTTGGACATGCTTCATATTTTCTTGGTTGATTTGATGAATTCCATTCTAAGTTTACGATTCCGTTGTTGGGCTCTTGTTCAAATGTAAGGACTTAGTGCACTAACATCTTAAGTTTTTGATGCTTCCCTGCCTCATTTCTTTTTTCATTTCAAAGATGGTACTGATGTTTCCTATCCATGTGCAATGTACATATTGTTGTTTTCTTATCTTTGTGCTATCTACAGTTTTGATTCAGTAACAGTGGATTATTGTGCTTGGGTTAGGTTGTGAGTAGGGGGCCTACCTTTGGAAGAGAAATGTTATAGCTATGTCATTTGCACTAAGGGACTCACATGAAGCAAATGTTCAATTTGCTCTTGAGAGGAGGTGTACCAGTTGTTATTGGTGTTCTTGGAGCAATAAAAATGTCATATCCGTCCAGAGCGTTTGCCATGGCTCACTATTCCCATTGCTTGATTCCATGGGGAGCAAATGGTGAGTAATACAAACCAATGTGTTGTTACCCTGGTCCATTTTTCCTTGTGTTCGTGCAGAATTCTATTTAATTATTTTGTTTTCGAATTTCTTTGGGTTGTGCGGCTGTTTGGGTGATTCTTTTCCTGGATTGTATCTCCTACCAAATGGAATATACATGAAGGGAGTTGATGAAGTTCTCCGTCCTGGAGGTTACTGGGTGTTTTCTGGACTCCAATCAATTGAAGAAATTGCTAAACTTTTTTGCTGGAAGATGATTTCGGAGAAGGTTGAAATTTCTATATGATAGAAGAGTAAACATGTTGATTCATGTCGTAGATGATTCACAGGCAACATTCTGCAAGATGCAGATGATGTCTGTCTAGTATAGTGCTTAACTTGATTTTGTATGCCAACTTATCATGTTGTCTGTTGGGGATTCTAATATGTATACATACCAAATGAGTTTAAGGTTGAACACCCACACTAATATTTGAAGTTGCTAATGTTTGATAAACTTAAGGGTATCACTAACTGAAGGGTAATACTATTAAAAGAAAAATAATAACTAAAAGGGTAATGTAGCAATTTTTTTTCCATAATAAAATGACTACTTATGATTTTCAATAGACAATTACCACTCTTTTCGCCCCCGTGTTTGAAAACATGAAAAACTAATATAGTTTTCGTTGATCTTGATTTCAATTTCTGGTTAATTTAATTAGACAAAGAAGAAATCAGATTCAACAATCGACAATGCCATTTAGTGAGACTGCTATTATCTACCTTAATTTTTAATTATAGTTATTTTTCATTTAGTTAAAAAATTGACCTATTTTTGGCTTCATTCATTGATAAATGGCATAGTCAGATTAAAAGGAATGCTTTGTATGTTCAAAGTATTAATTTCAATGACACCTGAAGCAATTAATTCAAGAATCATAAGTAAAATGTGCGACTATCTATTAGGTTGTCATATTTCAATTTGAAGTTAACAAAATCAACTTAATTGGAACTCAAAATGATTAACGTGCAACGCACATTTGCAACTATTAGTATATTAAAAATGTAGCCTTCCCCATCTAGGGGGACATGAAATTCATAACAAAATCATTCCAATCAATTAATCAAAATAAAACAAATACATAGAAGCAAAAATAGTAGTAATATCCATGATAAAATCAAATCACTGTAAATGAGTATATATCAAGAATGAGTAAAAAAAAGAACACAAATAAGAGAGAGCTATGGGAGAAGTGCAATATATCTCGACCGGCAACCTATAAGCTTCTCATCCATTGCTAGAGTCATAGAGAAGTGTCCTCTTTTTATAGTAATCTTCAATTGAAACTAGTCATTGCAATTCTTATACTCATACCCACTTTCTAAAATCACAAATTTGATTGTAACACAATTTCTAAAGCAGTTATATTTATCTCTATGTGGAAGGCTTACTATTTAATTTATAGAATTTTTAAGACTATATGTAGAAGCAGCAATCGCCAGGACCCAAAAAAAACACCGCAAAAACCATAACTAAAAACTTCAAATGCGCCTCCTTTTATCACATTCACCACCAATTGTCCTTTTTCTTTCCATCATTACTGTAAAAACTCATAAACTCCGTACAGATGTTGCGTCATTTCCTCCAAAAAAACAGAAGAAATTGTAATATCAAAAATTACAAACTTTATAGAGTAATTCACAAAGATTCAATTATCTGTTTGTTATGTCCCATTGAGAAATCCCGGATGAATAATATCATAAACACTTACTTGAAGTGAAAAAAAAAAACCTCACAAATCAAACACCCGCTATGAAAACTCATACTCCTGATAGCTTTAAGGCATTGGAAAATTGTTGATGATAACACTAAACTTGTGCTTTTTGACTGTGAGTCTCCTAAACTAAGTGGCATGGTGTACAAGTTAAGCGTTATTGATGAGGTGGAGAAACTAATATCCTCGTCTACCAGGAAGAAGCAGAGAAAAATTAAGGGTATGAAAAATCAAAAATCTGATGTTCAATTACAATTGGTTCCCAAGGCAATGTTTGGTAATTGTTTTTGTCTCTGTTTTTGTGTTTTTGTTTTCAATTTTTGTCAAAAATGAAAATAAAAATATGTTTGATAACTGTTTTTAGTTTTGTTTTGTTTTCGTTATATTGGAGACAAAGGCTAATTTTTGTTCCAAGAAACACGTGAAATAGAAACAGGCGCTAAAAGGATTAACGAGATTTGGGTTTCGAACTCCCTTAGCAGCAAAAATACTCTTTTTTTCGTGAACCTACTTAAACCCACCCATCTCTCTCTCTCTCTTGTCCATCGCTGCCTCACTCTCTCCATTTTCTCACCTTCACCGACGATATCTCCTCTCCTCTCTCACCAACGGCAGGTAAGCCCTTTCTCTTTCTCTCTATTTCTCCCTCTCTCATCTCATCTCCTCTCTCTCTATATATATATATACACACAGCTCCGTGTATATATATGTACATAAACACAAATCCGTGTATATATATGTATATATACACAGATCTGTGCATATATGTGTGATTGGTGTGTGTGTGCTGGATGTGTGTGTGTGTGTTCTGTGTGCTGGGTGTGTGTGCGTTGTGTTATATGAGTGTTGTGTTTGTGATTTAATTGAGATTGAGATTGGGAAAATAGCTCATTGCTTTTGATTTGTTGAAGTATGGGATTATTGCTTGTATATTTATCTTTTGAGTTATTTATTATTCGAACATTTTCTGATTTCAATGTTACATGAATTGTTTAACACGGATTAAATCTATACAAAAAATTGGCAATCATCCCTTTTCTTATTAATTGTAAGCCAAACCATTGCAGGCAAAGACATAATAATCTTCGAACAATTTATTATTGAATAATAATCTTTGAACAAGCTGGTTGTCAGTGCTCTAATGATTACTGATCAATGCCCAAGAATGTTATTATTGAACACCCCATTATTCCTTGAGGTAGTTTTTGCCCATCTAAGTATTGTCTTGGATGCTTGTAATGTATGTTGCACCAAACTTCTATTCCCGCTTCTCTGATGATGTTTCATAAGCTCTCTGACCCTGACCAAATAACATCCTGTGGAGCATGTAAATTCCTATTTCCAGGTATCCCAAAATATTCCCAGGTTTTCTCCTTTTTCCAGGTCCTATTTGCTAGAAACGTTCTTCCTTTAACAGTTCCTAAGCCTGCTGTAACTGCTATATCAGCTGAACACACAACAACTGCATTACCTATCCTCATTAGTAACAAACCCCAGCAGAAACCATTACCAGCTTCAACTAATAAAACCTAAGATAAGCAACTGACAAAAAGCCAGCACACTCCTCTTATCAACCGACAGCATTACATCCTCCACTGAACAGACCCCTCAGTTTCCATGCAAGCAAGACCACAGAAAAACTTTTAAATTCAGAATTTGATGGGAGATTGCTTTTACAAAGGGACCAGGGCATGTTACATACTGCTAGATTGAAAAGGAGGATAGTGTTTGATAAAAGGAATGGAGCTGGATGAATTGATCTCTTGATGGGATGAAGTTGAGGGAGGAGGTTAGAGGCATTGTAACTGGATTGTGGCTGCAGCTGTTGAGGTACTGCTTTTCTGAGCTGGGGTGTTTGTGAGAATAGCTACTGGGGTGCTAATGTTGATGGTGAGGTGGAATTTGTGCTTGGCTGCTGGCTGCAGTAGTTGAGTTATGAGTTCATAAATGCAGATAAGCTATTTAGCAGCTGGAGGATGCAGGTCCAGGTTTGGGCTATTAGCAGGCAGCAGTCTGTGTTGCTCAGATCATGGACTGGTGATGGCTTGCTTTTGGTGTCTGGGCAGTTGGTGTGTGCAATCTGAGTCTCTGCTTTGGTTTGCATTGCACTGTTCTGTTTGCAGTGGACTGCACTGGTCTGGGACATGGAGTGTATTGGCAGTTTGTGCAGTAATGTATAAGGAAAATGGAGGGATTTGAGACCAAGAGCTGAGTTAATAGCTTTAATTCTTTTGAAGATTAAAGCCAACTCTTGGGGGAAATTACCTTCTGCATCAGGTAGGCTGCTGCTGTTCTGGGCAGGAATTCCTATGTTCCAGACTCTGAAGCTGCAACAACTGATCTGTGAGGACAAATGCTGAGCAGTGAGGATCTAAATAAAATGACGGTGCAGAATTGTATTTCTTTGTACAGATTACAAGTTCTGATTTGTTAAAATGACTGAAGCACATGGCTTGAGGTGTTCTGCCCCAGACTGACCTCCCAAGGCTATACAGGAGAACAATAAGAGCAATCAGCTTCCTCAGACATATGAATGCAAGCTAATGGAAGCAATATCCCAAAACTGTCTATTTCTACGCCATGCACAACTCAAATAAGATAAACCAGATTGCGGAATGCTACGGTTTGACATTTGTATAGAAAAAATTTATACAACTTGCATCAACAAAGTTGCGCATTCCAATCGTATCAAAGGGTCCTATGAAACAATCAATAGTCAAAATGACTACAATTATTCATCAGTTGAGTTTAAAATATGTAATGATTCGCAGTAATTCAGTTTACTGCACCTCAATTGCCTGTCATTATAATTGATTTGTACATTTGAAACTAAATTTAGAGTCCATGGAATCTTCCCTTATTATCAGATAGGAAACATGCTCAGGGATAGAACTATCTGGAGACCAAGAGGGGCCATGTCCCCCCTCATATTTCCAAAATTACCTGTACTCCCTTAAGTATTTGAAAATCTTATGACTAATATCATTAATAATACACTCACTCATAACTAATTTTTATGATGACATTGTATGAAACTAATATTTGTGACATTATATGATACGTAATCATTGCATTATCTCAAATTAACCGTCATGTATAAGTATGAATTAATTTTTGAATTCTATGACCTAAACTTACCAAATAAAATTGTTTTTGATATGTTCTATACAATTAAACTGGACTGTTTTGATTAGTTTTTGGTTTTAATCATTTTTTAAGAATTAAAGTCAACTCCTTCGTAATTAGAATTTTTGAATTCTTTTGCTTCTTTTAACTCCTTTGTAATACATGGTTGTAAATCATTTTTCATGAAATAAAGTGTCGATTTGATTGAAAACAAAAAATGAGATATTATAAAACATATTTAGGATAAAATTTGATGTAGTTACCAAACATGTTTTTTGTTTTTATTCTCATAATTTGATAGATAAAAATGACTAGCAAATATATTTTATGTTTCAGTGTTTGCCACAAAACAAAGACAAAAAATTGTCTCTGTTTTTTGTTTTTGGAAGACGCAAAAACAAAAACATTACCAAACGAGCCATTTCTTCTATTGGAATGTTAGAGGGCTAAATGAGCCCTTAAAACAAGCTGAAGTTGGGAGGGAAATAAATTTGGTTGGAGGTGATCTTTCTGGCCTTGTTGAAACTAAAGTAAGAAGTGTCAACACTGATAGTGTATTTAGAAGGATTCTTCCTGGTTGGAGTTTAATAAACAACAACTCCTCTGTCCTAAGAGGCAGAATTTGGGTTTACTGGAACCGTATAATTCTTGATGTGCACTTGATTGAGGAAACTGATCAAGTCATGCATTGCTCTATTGAAGTTTTGGTTTTGAAAAAACAATTTTTTGCTTCTTTTCTTTATGCTCACAATGAAGTTGAGCCAAGGAAACACTTGTGGCATAATCTAGTAATTACAGCCCAAAGTCTTCAGGCCAGTCCCTAGGTGTTACTTGGGGATTTCAATGTTATCAAGTCTGCAGCTGACAAGGTTGGGAGTTGCAGTTGGAAGGATAAAGACTCTAGGGATTTTTGCAATTGCCTTTATAAGGCTGAACTGGAGGATCTCAACTATTCAGGCACTCAGTTTACATGGAGCAACAGAAGGTTCGATGGGGGTAGTTATTTCCTGTAAATTGGATAGGATTTTGGTAAATGATACTTGGGCTAGTATGTTCCCCTTATCTGCAGCTGAATTTCTTCCACCTGACTTATCTGATTATTCAATTGCTATTGTTAGATTAGGGACCGAGATTTGATTAAAAAAAAAAAAAAAAGATTAGGGACCGAGCCTACAAAGGTGAGAAAACCCTTCAAGTTCTTTGACTTCTGGACCAAGCACCAGGATTTTTTTCCCATTGTCTCTAGGGTATGGAGCCTAAAAATAAGAGGTTCCCCCATGTTCAAAGTCACAAAAAAACTCAAGACGACTTTGTTACTACTTTTTATTGAGCATATTATTAATTTTTCAGTGTTACATTTTTTGATGCTAAAGAATTTGAGGCTTCTTCCTCTAGTTATGAGTTTGAATGCAACTATTTTTATTTTTAATTTTGTTCAATGTTCCATATTGCAATTTTTTTTTAAATTGAGCATGTTACTATTTTTATTAAGCAGGTTACTATTTTTGTTAAGAATATTATTATTTTTGTTGAACATGTTACTATTGTTATTTTTTAAAAATATTAATATTGAATGTTATTATTTTTTTATGTTTAAATGTCACTATTTTTTTGTGTTTAAATAATATTATTTTTTGTGTTTACCATTGTATCTGGTCCTGTTTTACATACATATATGTCGATGATCTCCTTTCGAGATTTACTGCATACTTCATAATCCATGAATTTTTCCCATCATAAGAGATATTTTCATGAAAAAAAACATAATAATTTTGGCAAATCAGTGAACATCCCTGACGATATTATTTTTCCAAAGTGCAATTGGACATTGATGCCTAAAGCCATACTCTAAATTAATAGCTTTCACTGTTTATTTGATATTTGTGTAGCTATCGTTTTGGAAATATTTTCGTTACCCCAAAAAAAAAAAAAAAAATCTAGATTTGCCATTAAGCTTTAACTTTTTTTTGGCAGATATCTAACAAAATTGAAGTTAAAAGATTAACTTTTGCTAATTTATTAATCACCAAATCCTTGCTTAATTATCATGATTTTAATTAATTCATGATTCAGAATTATTGACTTGTTTAGGAAATTCACTCAGCTGGTCAAGTGAGAAAAGACAATGCAAATCAGTTTTTAAGTTACATGGAAACATGGCTGCCAAGGTTGTCATGTAAACATAATAGACAACCCTTGGAGGCTAACTTCGTCTCAATGGAAATTGAAAAAGTATAACAGAAGATGTCGAGAGTTGTACATCCGCTTATTCTTGATCAATCAAAAGACCTTTTGTGCTTCCCCTAACTTACCTCCTTCCCTCGATAACATGGGAACACTACGCTATGATAATAGCATATTCCATTGCTTGTACATATATGATTAGTCTTTTTGGGAAGCTGTTTTTTATAATTGAGGGCTGATCTTTGATGGATTATTTTAGGTCTACTAATATATTGTGCATGTGCATTGAAATTATTATATTATATGCTTTAACAGAAGTGTGATCACTGATAATGTGTTCTTGTGTGCAGCCATCTTCTAAAACATTGCATCTTTTTTAGGTCAATTTTTTTGTCTTCTCAGTTTTTTATTCCCTGTTCTTGTTTTTTGTTTTGTACTGGACACAGTTTGATTGTTGAGAAAATCAAAATAAAAATAAGAATTCAAATAGGGGTTCTTATGCATTATGATAGTGTGATCTGCATGGTTAAGTGGACCATAACTGGCTTGATGGTAGAGTCATGGGACTTCTCCTACCCATAAGTTCTCTCTTTGACTCTGTTTTTTACATAATAGGTCCACTTTTATTAGCAATGTAGAGATAATCAATTGGTCCGCAGCAGTTATGAAGCTTATACCACTCTCACGAAGGATCCTTATCAAACACGTGTTAGACACCAATACACCTCGGACACTCTTGAGTATGACCATTTCGAGTTTAAGGAAGCGCCGGAAGATTTTTTATGACCATTCCGAACTTATGGAGGCACTTTTTTTTTTGTTAAAAAAATGGTGCAATGTTGTAATAAATGATACATTATATTTAAAATTATTTATGTGCAACGCACTTGTGTATCAACTAGTTATAACAAATATCTATAAATTTTTAAAATATTAGATCGACGGTTGATTGAGAACCCTTTGCAAATTACCAAAAAAATGGACCGATAGCTGATCCCCGCCAATACTGGCTTCCATGGTGAAGAAACCCAGCATGTAGCTGGTTCAGGGTAGGGATGGCAGTGGATCGAGGAAAAACGAGTATTCGTCCAAACCTGTTCCGTTTGGACCAGAAATGGACCATACGTACTAGATAGTGAACGTATACGGGGACGCAAGGATAGACTAAAACTCATCCCCGACCCACCCCTCCCTACCCCACTAATTCCGTGCGTGATATATATATATATATATATATATATATATATATATATATATATATATATATATATATATATATATATATATATCACAAACCTCACCCACCCACTTACACATTCTTCTCTTTAGCAAAAAAAACAATTGACCTTCTCTTTTTTTATTTATTTATTATATAATGCGATTTCATTCTTCTTGTAAAACCATTTATGAGGTTTTACTATTTTTTTCTATTATTTTCTTAAAATCATAGAAATTAATTGTTATGGATGGAGCCTACACACACTCTTCTATTTTGTTTTTAAACAGCACTCAGCGCCAACAAGCTAGCGCGCCCAGCACCCTGCACCCAAGCGACCCAATGCCCAGTGCCCGCGCCCCGGCTCCCGCTCCCAGCACTTGCGCCCAAGCCCATGGCACCCGCGCGCCCTTGCCTTGGTGCCTACCTCCTCGCCCTTGCCTTGGTGCCTACAGCCTCAATCCCAGCCTAGCAGCTATCTCGCGAGTTGCCCAAAAGCTCGGTCTAATTCTGTCTCTACTCTCACGCAAGCAGCCTTAGTTTTCAGCCTAACGACTCTCTTGCGAGTCACCAAAAGCTCAACCTAACTCTGCCCTTGCTCTCATGTAAGCAGCCTTAGTCTCCAACTTAGCGGCTCTCTCGCGAGTCACCAGAAATTCGGCATCATTTTGTCTATACTCACACACAAGCAGTCTCAATCCCCAGCTTAGTGGCTCTCTCATGAGTCACCCAAAAGCTCGGCCTAATTCTGTCACTGCTCTCACACAAGAAGCCTTAGTCTCCATCTTAGCAACTCTCTCGCAAGTCGCCAAAACATCGGCCTAACTTTGCCCCTACTCTAACGTAAACAGCCTCAGTCTTCAGCTTAGCGACTTGTAACGCCTCAAAATTCACCCTGGAAGACATTACTATCTACAAACCATTCAATTATGAGAGCAACTAAAAATAATCATTATATTATTAACCATTCATCTACCTAACAAAGAACAAATACTAAAACCAACAAAAACATTGAAACTTCTCCAACTCATAATTCAAAGCCAAAGGATATCTAGCAGCGGAATAATAAAACTAACTGAAACATTTTTTCACAAAAATCTCTCCAAATACAATAATCAAAACTAAAACAAAGCATATCTAAGCCTCCATTTCAGGATCTTCATACTGACCCTCTCCAGCCTCGAGATCAACCTGCTCATCTAACTCAACATCCTCCTCACTACAAAAATCTATAATGTATTGTAGGGGGTGAGCATAAGCCTATAAGAAATCCTTCTTAAATCCCAACAAGGTTTTAAAACAACAAAAAGAAGGCAAGTCTCTTTTTGGAAAATAGCATATATACCGTTTTGAAAGTAAAACAATGATAGTTATTATGATCTCAAATGTACGAAAATACAATAAATCAATGAAAGGAATAAACATGTTATAATTAAAACAATCAATTAATAACTCAGTAGCATCATCTCATATTCTCATGTATGTTGGTTGCTTCTCAGGAATCTACACAACAATTCTACCTCGTTCACACACCACCACCATACAATCTCAATCATTCCCAGTAGGGCCAAATCTAAAACCACTTTAGGAAAGGCGTATATCATCTCCCACAGCATTGACGAATCCTTCACAAGAAAGGTATATCATCCCTCCGCCTCGAACCTACGTGAACAATAGTGGTTGCTCTAACAAACAAAAATCTACTACAAGTGTTAGGCAACCATCTCACCCCCACCGGAATAGACAAACCTCTAACAGTCTACGGCAGCTCTCGAAGGCAATTCAAGTCTGTCACAACAAACCATACAAGAGATGAAACCATAATTTTCTCAACAACCATAATCTTAATCAATCACAATTTTCATTAACATTTCAAGTATCATAATTGTACAATTCTCAATATCCTATAGTAATAAAGGAATTAAAATATGCAAGAGATCATATTAAAAAAACATTCACAATTTTGATATCAAAATTCTAGGGTTTAGCCAAAAATCTTAATTTCTTATAACAAGAACAAATGTTAGATGAAATGTGATTTAATTAAGAATAGAAATTTAGAAATCAAGAATCCATAGGAATTTCACAATAGAACATGTATTTTTGGAAAAACTAGGGTTTTAGAAATTCATGAACAAGTATTCTTTGAACCCAAACATATATTTTGATTAAGACTATGTTCCAATGTCAACGAAATCAAGAACTCTTATATATCTATCATATAATTATCAGGAAGATTGAAAACATACATAATTATACCCTAAGTATCAATGAAAGAACTGAAGAAGAATCTCCTACCTCGATTATGTAGTTTTTGTGTGAAAACGTAGCGTATTTGATCTATTTCAATGTGAAAATCTCTCTTAATCTCGTGTTTCTTTTCTTCTCTCTTGTTCTCCAAGTATCTCTAGGGTTAGAACTGATGAAATAGGGTCAAGGAAGACATCCTTGGGTAATTGTAGTATGAGAAAACAACCCAATCGGTGCAAATCTGATACTCAGAATCGCGACTTCATGTTCGAACTAGAGGCTTGAAATTCAAACTATCTACCTGACGTTCGAACGTCATTTTGGATTTTGAACGTTTCTTGCTCCCAGTACTTTTGCTTTTGCATCAGAGTTCTATCAGACACAAAAGTACTGGGACTAACTGTCTTTCGAATAGATCCATTCACGTTCGAACGGACTCCCATTTTTATTTGATCTTCCAATGAAGTTTTGACCTATTTAGAGTTTGATTTGGAAAATTTTCATGAAATAATCTTTTGTAGAACTGGAAGTCTTGTGTCTACTGTAAAAATTTCAGATCAAACGGACATTAGGGTAAAAATCTATGGTCCAAATACTAAGGCAATGTCAAATTCCTTCATACCTGAATTCTATCTAAAATAAACTTTAACTTCGGAATACTTCCTAACTTCTACTACATACCCTATTACCTCGCCTAATATTTTTATTTCTACTTTTACAATTTATATAGTTCATGCTTACATCATTACATATATGAGCATTTCAAAATATTTATGTTATTATATAAAGATAATGTGGGGCTTTACACGGCTCTCTCACGAGTCGCCAGAAGCTCAATCTCACTCTGCTTCTGCTCTCATGCAAGTAGTCTCAACCCATAGCTTAGAAGCTCTCTCGTGAGTCGCCCAAAAAGCTCAGCTTAATTCTTCCCCTGCTCTCACGCAAGCAGCCTTAGTCTCCAGCTTAGCAACTCTCTCTTGAATCAACAAAAGCTCGGTCTAACGCTACCCCTACTCTCACATAAGTAGCCTCAATCTCTAGCTTAATGGCTCTCAATTGAGTCGCCAGAAGCTCGACGTTACTCTGCCTCTGCTCTCACTCAAGCAGTCTAAGTCACCAGTTTAGCGACTCTTTCACGAGTCGCCACTAGAAGCTCAATCTCACTTTGCCTCTACTCTCACGTAAGCAATCTCAGTCCCCAACTTAGCAGGTCTCTCATGAGTCGCCACTAGAAGCTCAGCCTCACTCTACCCCTGCTCTCACACAAGCAGCCTCAGTCTACAACTTAACAGCTTTCTTACGAGTCGCCAAAAGCTCTATCTCTACTCTCACGCAAGAAGTCTCAGTTTCCAGCTTAACGGCTCTCTCATGAGTCACCGCCAGAAGCTCAGCCTCACTCTGCCTTTACTCTCACTCAAACAGCCTCAATCTCCAGCTTAATGGCTCTCTCACAAGTCGCCAAAAGTTTAACCTCACTCTGTCTCTTACATAAGCAGTCTCGATCTCCCAAACGCTCAGCTACAAGAGGTGTTATTCTCTTATGAGCCAACCTCAACTACTCCTTAGCAGCCTGGCATGCATGTCTCTCTTCCGCCAAAGCTCTCGACACCTCATCGAGGTTGAAACGTCCTTGAAAAAATTCACAGAAAGCCACAGCCATCTGCGAATATCTGAAAGAAAGAATGTCAGTATGACCAAAACATACAGAAGACAATTACACAAAAAAGAAGGGTACCATGGCAAAGCCTTCCATCTCAGTATCGATGATACCCTCAGGACCCCGAGAGCCAACCTCTCTAATATCTGAGGATGTCATAAACCTCCAAAGTCGATCCTTGGTCAAATTCACGTACTACAGCATGAACACCGGGCCACTGTTGGAAGTAAGACAACTATGCGGAGCTCTGATCTTAGTGGAAGTCTACACAGGAGTCTCAATCTCTAAAGTAATCCTAGGACTAACCCTAGGACTCAAAGGGGGCCGAAGTTCATATCCATGGCGCCACCCAAGCTTCTCTCCCTTTCTAAGGTGCCACTCACCAAAGCACTTCCATCTCTTCACGCAGAAGCGTCCATGCTTATCTTCATCCTCTCTCTACTACTTATGGAATGAAGAAAGAGAATGGCACTTCCCTAGCTCTAATCAAAAAAGGGAATATTTAATGTAAAGGAATGAAAATTTCCCGAATCCAATGAGAAACCCAGCAGAGGATTTTATTTGCTAACACAATGGGTATCCAGCAATGTTACTTCCAAATGAGGAAGTAAGCTTTGAAAAAGCTGAAAAGAAGAAGTCGTCATGTGGAACAATATACCTTGGTCTATCCAAATGAAGAAGCTCACTCGTGCCCTTAACCCCCTATCACTACTAGGGCTTAGGGAATGGGGGCAAATAACAAGCCCAAATTCAGACCAGGCATAGGCCCAGTTCATGGGTTGAGCCCAAACCATCAAAAGGGAGACCATGCTTAGTTTATGGCTTCAACTTAGTCCAAAACTCAAGAGTTCATGAAGAATTAATGCACGTGGGAGAGCAATCATCGGGATAGTCATTACTTTAGAATAATGTCCATCCCTAATTGTAGCTAGCCTCCTCGATAAGCTAGTATCTTAACCCTCACATCACCACCTCAACTAAGGTTTTACGCCTATAAATTGTAAATCCCCTACATATGGGGGCAAATATCACACACTTTAACTTGAGCATACTCTTGCTCTCTTTCTCTCTCTCTCTCCTACTACTACCTTGTACTCTCTCCTTAATTGAGTTCTCTGGCCACTGTTGCTGTCTTTGGTAGTTAGGTCACCCAAACTCAACCACTCATTCTTTGTCTCTTATTATTAATTACTTCATTAATTACTTTACACCACACACTCGGCTGATTTGATCGTGCATAGTCAACATTGTGCATCATCACCTTCGAAACATGTATTTTTCGTGGTCAATCATTTTTGAGTTATAACTCGAACTTGAAAAAGCCTTTACTTGACCTAAATTAAATAACATTAATCTTTATATTTTTAAAAAAAGAAGGAATTTTTTTTCATAAATTCCTTTTATAAGTTTGAATGTCAAGCATGCATGACTAATTAAAATTTAATCAACAAATAAAAATTTTGAGGAGAAGAGAATACATGAACACACTATACAACAGATCTAATTTTTTTCAATTTACTATAGTTACCATTAATTTCTTATGGAATTTCACTTCTATATTTGAATTCTCGAGTTAATAGCAATTTATTAAATTATTTTTGATTGACCTCTTGAAATTCAAGTTTGCATGTTTTGTAATGGATTAAATTTTTCTTTCATATTCTTACAACTAAATATTTCTATATTTAAAATTTGGTTGTATATAAATCATATTTGAAATAATGTATATTGATTGATTAGTTTTCCAATATTGACATATCAACATATTTGTGATAAATTCAATAGCTTTCACATTATGATTTTAATATAACAATTAATTATAATTTGCCCCCACTATACATAAATGCTGGCTCCCTGATTATTTGATACTAATTCAAACAGTCCTCTCTGCATGTACATGTCTATCACTTCATTCATTATGCTATTATTTTTGTGTTCTCTTCTTCTCTCTCTCATCTTTCCTTTCCCACCCCCCCCCCCCCCCCGCCCCCAAAAAATAAAGAAAAGAAAAGAAATTCAAGCTGGTTTTGTCTTCAATCCTCATTTGGCTGGTTATGTTCTTTTATTTGTCTCTATGGCAGCTGAATATGGTTCACATACTAATATCGTTACGGCATTGGGGTTCCAATGTGACAGAAATTAGATGTATTCAGGTTTTGAAGATGTATATATGGTAAAGATTTTTTGTTTAATATGAGGATATCTAATCATCTAGTGATCATATGATCAATTCGTTGTGCTGGTTGGTGAGTGTGCTATGAATCTTTCCTTATGCATGATTCCAAAATCCAGGTAGCCTTGTTTGTAAAGAAAATTATGGCATGTTTTTATTTCTTTCTTTTTTAGATGAGAAGTACGAAAATGAATTAAGCAAAAAGAAGGGAAATTTTTGTGAATGTTTTAGTGAAAATTGGTTAACAATATAGAAGTGTCAACTCAACTGGTTTATTGTTTTCTATATTTATCTATGATTCAAAATTTTGATTGTACTCTCTTGAAGTGGTAAAAATTTTTGAAAGTTGAAGTTGTTTTTATGAATTTTACCATTCAGTAGGCCAAATCCTCCTTAGAAGTTTAATCTTAGAATTTTCGTAATAAGACGAATGTGAGCCTTAGAAAGACTAGAACTGTCAACATTTGCCACTACTTCTAGTGACATTTTTCTGAGACATAAGGGTAGTCTCTTGTATAGATCCACATTAAGATTTCAATTAAGGACTCCAGTTCCATTTTATGTTGTTGAATCATGGTGATATTTCTTTCTTACAAGATGAGAATGTGTTCCACGATTTTTTAAATGGTGCAATTATCCTAGCATTTCACTACTTTTTTTCCCTCATTACTTATGTGATGTCTTGTAGTATGTTTATCAACCCAAGACATAATAATAAGGGGATTCTTCATTAGCACAGTAATGCAAGTTCAGAGGAAAGGTGAGTGGGAAAAAAATATATCAATCTTACGCTGATAATTTTTGGTTTTCTAAATACACTTGCGAGGCACAGTTTTACTTTATACATGAAGGAAAACTTTCATGCATATTTGAATGTCTGGCACACTAAAGTTGCAGAAATATGAGCACATTTGTTATAATGGTGGTTTTTGCCTTTCACGTTTACTTGGATGACTTACATGAGACCTTTTAAACAAATATTCTTTGTTCCATTTGGTACATGGTTAATATGTTTTTCGAGTGTGCAGGTAGCTCTTGTGCCATGGATTCTTTGTATGATCTCGACCTCTTATCCCATAGTGTATCTGTAATTTTGGATAAGTTGAAGACGTGGTATCAGGTCCTATCAATGACTATGAAGTAGGGATTAGGGGGGTTGCCTAAAATGAGTTAGCCTATCAATGACTATGAAGTAGGGACGAGGTTGATTTGAAAGAGAGAAGCTTATAATATTTTGCTTATCAAGAAAATTGCAAGCCCTCTTTCTCAATAAAAGCCATTACTAAGACAAGTCTGGCTTCACTTTCTCTCACTCTCGGTCTTGTTTGCAATGCAGTCTAAACTAATTCTGAAACATTGGCTTTAGTAGTTGCTTTAGTCGTGGGAAAGTGACTTTAGTGAATCCTTAGGAGTGATTTTGGAAATTTTTTGATATAAACTCATTAATCATTGAGGAGAGAAGAGTATCAACAGATGTTTCGCCTCCCACCAGAAGAATTCATTTCCTCTTTTGGAAACTACTCACTGAAGTAAAGAATTTGCAATATAATATGGTTTCCAAATCAATCGTATTCTTACGTTAGAGAAAGTAATCGTATTCTTACGTTAGAGAAAGTAAATTTCTACAACTTGAGTAGCATTGAAAAGATCATAAGCACATTTATCTATGTTAATGAAGCCATCAGCATGGCGCTGCTCAGAGGCCCTAACCTACTGAACAAAGAACTCCAACCAAGAAAATTAGCCTTTGAATCAGCACGTGAGAATTGGTTGTTATGTTGTTTATATCTCGTTGGAAACCATAGTTGATGGGCAATTTGGCTAATTTCGATCAACAGGCCTTTGGTCCAATGGTATTCCTTACCTTGTGAAGGCTTTGCTTTTTTGAGATTAAGGGTTCAAGTCCCCCCTCCCCAAAAAAAAAAAATTGTGGGTATTCAACTCTTGAAATTTTCCTTGTCAATTATTTTCATTTTCAATGAGTAAATTTCTATTAATCCAAATAAGGCCCTATTTTTGCAAGCTATCTTGGTCCCTGGTTCGAATCTGCTTGGATGTTTTTTCATGGCAAAGAAGAATATTCGATGATAGGAATTAACAACAAAATAATCCCCTTTGGTATTACTAAGAACCTACGAAAAGTACCAGACCATTAACTAGAATAGAAGTTAAATTTACTCTTGAAATAAAATTTTCCAAATCACAAGATTGCAAATTAGAATAGTTTACTATATTTATCCTCATTTAATTGGGTTTTTATGCTATGTTGGACCCTTCTTTTGAAAAATTTTGTGACTCGCATCTAAGGCAAGCTGCGCTGCGTAAAGAGTTCCTTCATTTTTTAACTTTAAAATTTTACATTGATGTGTCTTTCCTTCATCCCCATTCTCAAACTCCTATTTAGTTATGGTAATACCTGATGTGATATTTTTGTTTTGAGTCTGTTTCACATTCACCAGAGTTTTCGTATTGAGGCAATTCTACTACATACTTTGGTGGTATTTGATATAACTGAAAGATGAATACATGAAATTGAATGTTGAATTTTAAGTGTTGAATGCTAAATTTTTTAAGTTGCAGACTATTTAGTATCCTATAAAATTGAAATATTGAATTGAATCAAACTGTTTAACAAAAATCAAAACTTTTACTTAAATAATTCACGTGCAACTCACATGTTCATCAACTAATATATATTAAGTGGCAAAACAAAATAGAAAAAGGGTAAGGCTATTCTCACCCCCCATTTAATCTCTTATTATTAAACTACTAAGCTCACTCATTCTATACCCACCTCATTAACAATTAAGTTTACCTCATGTTATACACAGTCCTTTAATAAGTAATAAGTAAGCTTACCTTATATTTTTCTCATAATTAGGGTTTTATTGACTATCTCATCTTTTACACTCAAAAAAAAATATTATTTCAATATGAATTGTTCCAATAAGATACATGTTTGTATTACTTCTCGATTTAATTCTATGTTTGATTTTATGTATGTTGTGTGAATTTTCATTATTTGGTATATTTTGGTAACTCTGTTAAGTTTAATAATATTTTATTTTGAATTTATATTTGTGTTTATATATATGTATGCATTCATATTAGTGTTTTGGTATCACCTGCGGCCTCTAATTGTCTTCTTTCATTTTTTTTTCTTGTTTCGTTTGTTGCAGTAACTATTAGGTTTTTTTTTCTTGTTTCGTCTTTGTTACTAATAAAATGAGGGAACTTAGTTATTAATTAGGTGTGTACAGCATGGGGTAAGTTTAGTTGCTAATGGGTGAGTATAGAAGGGGTGAACTTAATAGTTTGATAATAAGAGATTAAATGGGGTGAAAATACATTTTTGTGGGTTGGGCACCCATAGAAAAAAATAGAGCATACACATTTGCATAGTTGTACTCGAAGCGTGCATCCATGATAAGAAAGTGTAAACGTGAATCCTTCATAGAATTGAATACAACAGTTTCTCAAAATGTGGAGAAATTAAATGAAATCTTACCAACGCAAACGTCAATAGCAAGACTGATTTTCAATGATCACAAAGAGTTTTTAGAAACAAAAATCAAGAGGATGACTAAGTCACCCTTATTTTAATCCAGAGAATCATCAATCTTCTATTCATGTCAGATCCCAATATATGCATTAACATACTCCATCAGACATGTAGAGATTTGAAAATTAAGGATAAATTTTTCAGTTTTGCCGGTAGGGCACTATTCATACATCATTTGTCGATAGGGCACTACATATGCATCATTTAGGTATAAGTCATGTTTATGAGCATACTTTGAGTATGTCATAGAAGAGAAATATTTTTAGAATATTAAAATACACCTACTGTACAAATTTGAGCCTAAAAAAAATAGTTTTAAAAATTAAACAAAAGGATATCCCGGGCGGCCTAGGTGGAACCGGCCAAATTCGGCCACTAGCGAAATATATTTTTTTGAAAATTTTTATTTAAAATAATTTTAAGAATTTTGGTTAAAATAAAATGTCTAATTGAGGCGTTTCGGGACAAGTTGTAGTGTAACGGTGTCCCGGATTCATCAAGGCTAAAAGAGTCATTTTGCACCTTTATCCCTCCACTATAAATACAGCCCCCTTAGTGTAAAAATATCAGTTTTTGGGCTAAGAAAGGTTGGTACACGTTTTTGGAGGAAAAGGAAAGAAAAACCCTAGGTTCTTGAAGCTTCAAGCCACCAAAACTCACTCCTAACCCAAGATTTTTGCAAGACTTCCTTCTAAGAAGTTTTTCCTCTCAACAAGGGCTACATTCTCACCGATCAGTTTGGCTATAAAGAGAACACAACTCTCTTGGTTTGAGAAAAACTATTTTAGGTATGATATTTTACTAAGTTGAGAATAGATTTAAGTTTTCTTGTCTTCCTATGTGTTGATTGAATGATTTAGATGTTTACTTGATGTTGGAAAACCATTTAATTGGTAGTTGTTTTGAAAATTTAGAATTTTTGGTTTAAGTACTTCTATATTCTTTGAGTTTCTTGACAATTTGTTGCTATGGTGAAGGTGTATATTGCTTATGTGTTGGATTATTATATTATAACTTATGTTCATGTAGAGAAACTTTTGTGGTTTAAAAGTTATGATTTATTACATGAGTTGATAGTTTGTGTATTTGTAGTTTGTTTGAGAAATTGAAAAGTAATGAATATGAAGTTTGATCATATGTTTAAATCCATTGAATTGTGCTTCACATTTATGTAAATAAAGTGTTTGATGAAATGTTTCATAGGAATATGAAGCTTGATCATATGTTTAATCCATTGAATGGTACTTCACATTCATATAGATAAAGTGTTTGATGAAATGTTTCATAGAATTTATATTGAAAAAAATCATAGCATCTTGGCATACATGAATCCTTGGAACATAGTGTGGGTTGAGCACTTGGTGCTATGCATTATGAGGGTGTAGATCCTGTGGTGAAAAATCTAAAATCTAAAATCTAGCCAATGACAATACTCACGGGCTGACGGGGACAGACCGTGAAGCGAGACATGGGTGGCATAGAGTTGCATGGGTGTGTCATGCATATTGTCATTGCATAGCATTGAGGGATTATGGGGTTGTAGTTTTTAAAATGTACACTTGTACATGTCACGCCTTAAATTTGTTCCTAGCATTAGCCTTTTGTCATACCAGTAGTTAAGCTGACCCATTCGTGGGATATCATATTACAGATGAGGCTCCCAGTACTTGAGACTTGAGGAAGTCTTAGAGGAAGGAAAGGAAAGGGACTTGAATGTATATTTAGTCATTGGGCATATTTTGTATGTATGGACATAAGTACAAATGACTTGTATTCTAGTTTGAAAAAGTAGTGGATTAAAAGTCTTGGACCATTTTAATGTGTAAGAGTGTAAACTCAATTGATATTTGAGATGTCTTTATTTAATAAGTATCATATGTGTATATTGGGGGCAATTTGATGTATATGTTGAGAATAAGAGATGTATGTTTAATTTACATGGGTTGTGGCCACCGAGTGAGGGTGGGTTGTGATATAATAATGCATATGAAATATTGTGAATATTAGGTGGAAAAAAGGCTTGAAAACAAAGGAGGTTATGTCAAAATTTTATGAAAAATTAAAAGACTTGTTAAGTCTGTAAAACACCTTTTAAATAGGTGGGAAGGATGTCAAAAGGGGGTTTAGAAACCTTGAAGAAATAAGCTAAAAATGGAAGAAAAGTGGTTTGAAAAACTTTGGAAAAACATGAGAAATGAATGAGAAACCAATTTATCCAACCTAATGACCTTTCATTTATTTTTCTTTTCCATTTTCACTCACTCCCCGGGTTTGTGGAAATTCAGGGTGTGACAAAACAGATAAGAATCGGAATAGAATACAAGGCAATCATACTAATATATGCATCAACATATATTGGTATACAATGCTATAAATGATTAAATTTACTGGTGAATTATACTTACATGGAAGTACAAGTTAATAAATGGAGCAATGTTAAGCTTTTTGAAGGCCGAAAGCCTTCAAAACTATGTCAAACAGATGGATGATTTGGTCAACAATTTGTTGCTAAGAGAGACCAAGGACAAAGACACTCTTGCAACCGTGATTTTCATGAAGAAACTCACAATCACTTTTTCATGCACCATTCTCTTTGGCATTCATGACGAGCTCACTACGAAAGCTTTGTTTGATTATTTCACAGTAACCTTTAAAGCATATTTGTCTCTTCCTATATACTTCCCCGGCACTGCTTACTGGAACGGTTTGCCAGCAAGAACTAGAATAATTAATAGGCTTCCGCCGATTATTAGATGAAGAAAGGAGGAGCTCTCTTTAGGGCTTTCAATCCCTAAAAGTGACATATTGTCTTGCCTTCTTGACCAAAAAAAAAAAAGTCTTGCCTTCTTGCACTTAAAGCTGTTAACCATTTATATTGCTTTTATACGTGATTTGAAAATAGAACACATAGGCATTTTAGAGAGTAGAGAATGAAGAGAAGAAAAGCTAACATGGGCTGATATACAAAAAATAGGGTACACATGGAGAGTCGCACAAGAATTGATGAGGATTATACCCCTTTTTATTTGGCAACTTTAGAAGAGCACAAAAAAAAGGGTTAATTGCAAATTGTATTCCGAAAGATCGTTCGAATTTCAATTTATATCTTCAAAAATAAAAAATCTTAATTTGCACCCTCAAAGATAGAAATTTGTATCAATGTGCACCCCCAAAGATCAAAAATCTCAATTTGCACCATCAAAGATAGAAATTTATATTAATGTGCACCTAAAACTAACCGCCGTCAATTTGTTGCCTAAAATTAAATTAATAAATTATACCTAGATCTCATCATGTTTGTCACTTAATCATGTGGACTCATTCACATTTAAAATATTACTCCTACATTTCATGATATTTGTGCACGTATAACACGAAACCCCTTTTCTTTGATATCTGTTAATATAACCGTTAAAAAAATATGATTTTATCCTAATAAAAAATTATAATTACATATTACCCTTTATTTTGTGGGTCCGACATACTCTAAAGTTCAAAATTAAGCTTACCATTTGAATATCCAATAGAATATAGGTATTTATCTAATATTTTTTTATATCAAATACAATATATCACTTAAACATAATTATTTGTATGCCCAATTGGGGGGACATTTTAGATTGAGAGTATTTTTATTAGGATTTTATAACCGTTAAAAAATATGATTTTATCCTAATAAAAAATTATAATTTCATATTATCTTTTATTTTGTGAAGAGTTTCAAATGATTAAGTGACAAGCATAAGGGGATCTAGGTATAATTTATCAATTTAGTTTTAGGCAGCAAACTGACAGCGATTAGTTTTAGGTACACATTGATACAAATTTCTATTTTTGATGATACAAATTAAAATTTTTGATCTTTGGGGGTACAAATTAAGATTCGAACCATCTTTTAGGGTACAGTTTGCAATTAATGGCGATTCTCCTCTCCTTTCCTCTGTAAACATTCGATCAGCCTGCATCTCCATCTTTAGTTACTCCTCTATCACCATTGTGTGGCATTAACCCAAATCTGACCGTTCCCCTGTTTCTCATGATCTAAACGACCATTAAATCCCCCAACTTAAGTATCCATCCGCATTAATGCAAAACCCTAGATCAGACCCTCTTTTCATTTCTTGATCTCAACTCCATTTTGCTCACCCCAAACCTCTTAAAACCCACATCTTAGCTCTTTACTCCCAATATATTCACTCTAGAACATTTATTGCGGCCATTATGTTTCAACCAACCATTTTACCTCAGGATACTAACCCACAACAAATCTCACTATCTAGAAATGTATTCTTTCCTCACCCAAGCCACTAACCTTCCCATCATTCTATTCTTTGTGGTTTACTTTTTGCTCCAACTCATCCGTTTCATTTAAAGCAACCTCTGCCTACCATCTCCCCATTGTCTTTTTCAGCTCATCCACTGGCTTTTTCTTACCTATCTTTTCTTGCACCTAATCAAAGAGCTCTCATTTTCAGCCTTGCTTTAGATCAACTGTCTAACATAATGTAGTCATGGATAAGAGGTATCTCCCTATCAATGATTGGAGGTGGTCATAAGTCATAACAAGCCCTATAAAGGAGGCTAGCAAGCTTAATGCAGGTCCTCAATCCTCAAATGCTAATTTGAAATTTGTGGGAACTAGTGAAAAAAATAAAGGTGGGGCTCATCCATTGCCAAGAACAAGGGTTCCTTGAAATTGACTTCTCTGCTAATTCCTCCTATGGAGCAGATGGCAAGGAGAGAGAATCAAGCTTCCCATGTGCAAACAAACAAGAAATTGAGTGAAAAGGTCATCTTCAGCAATGAAACACCAAAAGAGAACCATGTGGCTGTTGACAACCTTGCTAATGGGGTTGGTATAACAAATCAGGGTGAAGATGGTGAAAACAACCCAAGAGATGGAGCTACTCAGCATCCCAGTTGGAGTTAGATACTTAAACAAGGTAATGGGGGTAATTCTAATGGTTTGGATCATTATAGTTCCTAGGGCCTCTGTGAAGCTAAAGTTTCTGAAACCAACTAGGAAGGACGATAGAGTAGTTGTTTCTCCCCCAAAAGAAATTGCATAGATGGGTTGTGGGGAATGAGAAAATTGCCTGGTTGGCTATTTTATTGAGAAAAGGCTCCCTTTCATGGCGGTGACAACAATTGCACACAAGATGTGGAGCCACATCGGATTGATAGACATCCTAGCCAATGATAAGGGATTCTTTTTCTTCAAATTCTCTAATCGTGCAAAATGTACTAAAGTGGTTGAGGCTTGGCCTTGGATCCGTTCTGGAAGACCTTTAATTCTAAAGAAGTGGCAGCCTAGGATGGAGTTGACAAAGGACTCCCACTCAAAAGTACTTGTTTGGGTGAATTTATACAACTTTCCCCTAGAATATTGGACAGTGGAGGGCCTGAGCTATGCAGCAAGTGTTGTTGGCAAGCCCTTTTATGCTAATATGATGAATAAAATCAAGAAGAGGGTCAACTATGCTAGAGCATGAGTGGAATTGGATGCAACTCAAGAGTTAGTTGAATTCTTTGATCTCAATGCTAAGGATGGAGATATGGAGCATATCATTGAAATAGTTGTGAATACCCAAGGATGCCTAGGCTATGTAAAACATGCCAAATCTTTGGACATAACCAGTCCACTTGCCCTAAATTCGCCTTTAATAATCAACCACAATAAAAGCTTGGCAATGAAGAGAATTGGAACCAGGTAAAACCATCTAGATGAGCAACAAGCAATGGGCAATAATAGCAATGTTAATTAGGTAACTGCGTTATACATCTTGTATGCATTTGGCTAACGAACAAGCAAGTATGTCTATCACTACCAACAATAGATTTAATAAACTAGTAGAGGAGCAGCATGATGATCTCAGTCTAGGTATTAATAGCCTAGACAGTGAAAATTTTGGATTTAGAACTAGAGATACTGAACCGGTGGAGCAAGCAGGCAATAGAAAGAAGAAGAGGAAACAAAAGAAGCATCTTCCTATTATGGGAAATGAAAGGGATTCTGGGATAGCACCCTCCCAGTTTGAAACATCTCATTAATCTTTTTATGATTGAGTTTTCTTGCTGGAATATTAGGGGCTTAAATGACCCCACCAAGTAAGAGGAGTTGAGAAAATTTATTTTTCAGCAACAATTGGATTTGTTGGAAATTGTTGAGACCAAAGTAAAGGTTGTCAATAAGATAGTAATTATGGGATCAATGTTTAGAAACTGGGAGCACATGGATAATTACCAAAGTCATCCACAAGTGAGGATTTGGATTGGATGGGTGTGACACCTCAGAATTCAGGGTCCTTTTTCAACCCATTAATCACTCATCAACCCGCAGAAGTACCCGTGTATGCCATATAATCAGACACCACGTCATCACATCCCCTTCACCGGGATCATAACCAATACAAAGTTTGGACAGAGTCTCTCTTATACCAGAGCACCCAATGCTTAACCTATACACACATCAACCACTTGATCATTCCAAGGCCCATCCCCATCAATTAGACCTTAATGTATAACCAATTTTATCATTCCAACAAGAGGGCTCAAGATCTAAAGGCTTGGGTAAGTTATATGTAAAATTTTGAAAATTTTAGAAGAGGTACCGGTACCTATTACATGTGGTACCAGTACCTGAGCCTTCTATCTGCTAGATCCCTTCCATTTATCAGGTACCGGCACCTTAGTAACTTGGTATCAGTACCTGAGCCCACTATTTGCTAGGTATCGATACCAATATGTCGTGGTACGGGTATCTAAGCCCACTGTCCATCGGGGTACCTGTCCTTAAAGCCTTAGTACTGATGTCTGAGCCCACTGGAATCTAGGTAATGGTACCCGTAAGTCTAAGTATCAGTAACTGAGCCTAGATTTTCTCCAAATCTTTCCAATTTTCAACCTTTAACCATCCAATCACTTTCCATACTCATCCATTCATTCATTTACACAATTTTTAGTCCATAAGAGTTCATTATATAACCATTTTTACATTTTTACAAGTCCAATACAAATTACATAATGAATTACAAAATGCAATTTAAAAGTCATATCCCAGCTTCTTCATTATCAAGGGCCTAAGTGAGGTCCGTCCACCAGCGCTTGTCCATCACCTGAAATATGTCCCTATAAAGGGTGAATCACACTCAATAGGATATCTCCTAAGGAGGCTACTCCCCAACCCTAATGCATATGAAATGTTCACTTGTAATTCATCAATCAATCATCCATTCAAGAATATACAATTCACAAATGAATATCACAATGATATGCCATGTCATGAGATGAAATTCACAAATGTAATGCAACCCGAGTCCTCCACCAACTCCCATGACACATGTTATGTCATGCGCATGCATCCGGGCTTTCCAAGCCCCGCCATTGATGTTACACATATAATGATTATTTTATAAATCCCGGGTCTTTCTTGGAGTGGGTATTTATAGACTTTCACCAACAGGTACCCAACCGACACGACATCTATGGACTCCCACTAATAGCTTCGCTTACGCCGACACACTTTATGGACTCAATACCAATGGGAGTGCGTATTTCAAATTTTCGGGTCTTGCACCCTAGGGAGAATCTAGCCCTTCTTGCTAACTCCAGCCTTTGTTTTCAATATAACCTGTGTGACTCAGTTGAACTTAGGTTCAAAATTTTTGAGCCCACGTATTAACCTGCCAAAGATGGTGTTTTATCAAAACCATGCACACACACCTATACTCATGTCGGTTACCCACGAATGCAATACTACTCGTGGATATACAAATGTAATGAATAATTGCGTTTCATATCACTATGCAATCAAGTTTTCAATTGCAATTACAATAGCATGTTCATCATATCATGAGCATAATATGAACACATTTCATCTCCACAATCATTTCCAATTTCTCAATGTACATTATATCATAAAACATATAATTACATTCCACAATCTCCCAAAGTATGTTATATCATTTCAAATAACACACTTAATCATTCACCTTCCAAAAAAAACACACTTAATCATTCATAGGCATTTTATCAAACACCTATAAGGCACAAATATTATGTAAACACATAGCATGCCCAAATCAACACAATTCCTTATGAAATTTCAAATCAAGCAATTTCATCAAACCCATTCATACAAAAATTGGTTTTAGCATTTTTTTATACCCATTTTCATATTCCAACAATCCTAGGTATGTGTCATACATGAGATTTCATCTCTAATAGCCTACCCATTTCAAATTTCAACTCTAGGTTAAAAATAAACTTAGTTAGGAAAAGAACCCTACCTCTTGTAGGGTATATATACGTAGAAGAAACTCCAAAAGACCCAAATCTAGCTTCCAAGCCTTGATTTCCAAAATCTTGTCTTCAAGATTGTGGTGAAACCCGTTATCTTTGGTATGTATGCGTAACTCTCATCGCGTAGAACAACCTTTGTTCTTGGCCTGAAAGAATCCGGCGGTCGAATTGCCATAGATTGGAAGGAGAAGGTGGGAGAACTCTTGAATTTCTATTTTCTTCCACTCTTTCTCTTTTTTGGAATTGCTAAAGTAAATGAGGACAAAATCTGATTTTTCTCCCCTATTTATACTTTCCAAATGCTTGGCTCTCATGGAGCCACACGTCCCGACTTTTTTGATCCGATTTTATCCCGAATCAATTAAATCTTGTCCAATTTTAAGTTCAGTACATTTTTATTGAACTAAATTTAAATTATTTTTTGGGTTTGCAATTAAATTCGATCACGTTTATTTTAGTCGTTCGACACCTGATTGCATCATAAAATGTAAAAAATATGACTGTCTCGAAATTCGACGAAAATTTACTAGACAACTAGATTTTGTGAGACAAATCCAATGATGAGGTCCATTTCATTATTTGAGTTCTTGAAAATTTTGGATTTGCGTAACGACTAATCACCATTTTCCCTTTTTAACAAAATTTTAATTTTTTTTTAATTTTATAATGGGACCCTCAAGTAATCAAAGTCACAAAGATTCAAGAAAATGATCAAGTGATACATTGCTCTATTTTTCACTTTAAGAGCAAAATTACTTTTTTTGTTTCATTTATATATGGTGCAAATGAGGAAAGAGAAATGAGACCTTTATGGCTCGTCCAGCACGCTGGGGCTATCCCCCATGAGTCGTGGGCTATTCTAGGGGATTTTAATGCAATCACAAACCAACAAGAAACAATGGGAGGAAGGGAGAAATGGAACAAAACCATGGTGGAATTTAATAAATGCATTTAGGCTGTTGAGCTAATTAATCTTAGGTTCACTGGAGCCTTCTTTACTTGGTGTAACAATAGACATGACACAAACTGCTTAGTCAGGAAAATTGATAGAGTTCTCACCAGTGAAAATTGGAACCTCCAATTCCCCATGTTTGAAGCTAAATTCCTAACCTCAAGCATATCTAACCATAGCCCAGCAGTTGTTAATATAGTCAAAGAGATCAAGAATAGAAGAAGTCCTTTTAGATTCTTCAATTTCCTTGCTAAGAGGGATGATTTTCTTTCCACTATTAGTAGAGTTTGGGGACAAACTATAAATGGAACAAAGTAGTTCCAAGTATCACAAAAACTCAAGCTTCTAAAAGCTGAGTTCAAAAAGATCAACAAAACTCAAGTGGAGGATGTTTCTATCAAGGCCCAAGAAGCTAAAGCAGTTCTTGATCAATGTCAAAGAAATCTTAACTAGCAACCCCTGAATCTCTTACTCAAAACACGAGAGACAATTACTTGGAAAATATGTTGAAGTTGCTAAAGTGGAAGAAATCTTTTTGAAGCAAAAGTCTAGATTCCAATGGCTTAGAGAAGGTAACCAAATTACAACATTTTTCTTTAGAACATTAACCGCTAGGAGGAATAGAAACAAGATTCACTCATCAACTAAGCCAGATAGAGTGGTGACTGATACCCCTAATGAGATTAAATTGGAGGTGGTGAACTACTTCAAACAGATACTTGGTGACACAATACAAGACAATGTGAACATGATAGAAATGTTGGAAGATATTAGTTGGCATGGCTTAACAGAGACACAAGCTGCAGATATGGTCAAAGAAGTCTCAAATGAGGAAATTAAGGAAGTAGTCTTCTCATTGCACCCAAACAAGGCTTTGGGACCTGATGGGTTCAACGCTTGTTTCTTTAAAAAAAAACTTGGACATGATGTCATTGAGGCTGTCAACGAGTTGTTCAGAATAGGTAATGTCACGTCCCCATTTAAAAAAAAAAAACAACTGGGCGTGATTAAAGAATAAAATCACATATATCTCATAATAACCTTCCTTGTATTATTATATTCAACGTACGGTTACATAATTCCCACTTGACACAACATAAAGAGCAATAATAGTAGTAGTTTCAATCCACCGTCTCTCCAGCATATTCTCATATCTGCTTTCATATTTCTGAAAAATATTAGATAGGGATGAGCTCACCAACCCAGTAGGATAACATTTATCAATGACTATCAAGATCTTAAAACAGTACATAATATAATTAAACAAGAAGTAAAACAGGGATAGATCAAATGAATGAATCAAAAAAAAAAATGCAACACATATTGATCATATCAAATCATCAATTTTTTGGTCCACGCATAAACCGCCTCTAGAACAAACTTTGGGGTCTTGCACCCTAGGGAACCCAATGCCCTTCTTGCTTTTCTGGGAACACTAATACCGAAAATTCTATGGTGCCACACAAGCTGCCAACAGCAACCAATATTACTAACTAGTGAACCTAAAGACTAGTAGGAATCTTGTGAACCCTAGCAAGGACCACGCGTCTACTAATCCTCATCCATCGATAATGTGCATTCATGATAATTTCATCAAAATCATAAAGTAGAGTTATATCATATTCAGACCCAACAGCAAGTAGAAAATCAAACACTAAATAAATAATTAAAAAAATATATATAACATGTGCATGATCATGATTTATTTATAAAACCCAAATATGACCCCAAGATTAAAGCGATATAATATTACATTATATAATTAAAATAGATTTGTTTCTAAACCCAACAAATATGTTTGTGATGCATCAATGACAGTAAAAGATAAAGGAAATCTTTCCTCTTACATAACTTTGACTCGATACCGTGTACTGTGACAAAACAACTGAAATAATATTTTAGAATAAAAATAAGTAATAAGGGTTTAGTTAAGCTAACATAATTTTTGGAATAACAAACAAAATAATGATACTTAAATTTGATCCAAAAATATTTAACGATAATCAAATTTAAGTGATTTGAACCTATAAAATTACTAGATAATAACTTAAAAAATCTTACCCAAAATTTTGATCGTAGACACGAACTCAGAGGTCAATAAAATTTTGACACTTTTCTTTCTTTCCTCTCTCTTCCTTCCCCCTCTCTCTTTTTCTTCTCCTTTGGGGTGTGTTTGGGTAGTGGGATAAAGGGGGTTAACACCCATAATAATAGGTAAATGAGGTAATAGGTCTCATTTATTCTTTGTTTGAGAAATATTTTTGAGGCAGGATAAAAATCTCGGGTCAACCCTTGACCCGATTGTTACAATGGTCCATAACCCCCTTACACCGGTTACAATTAACCCCCCCCCCCATGGGTTAAAAACCCAGGCAGCAAGTTAACCATCCAACAGACCCATTTTCTCCTCTCTTTTCTTGTCACTCAACCACTCGCATATAACTACACACATAGAGTTGAGCTCGTCCAGGGTTTTGGGTTAGAGGCAACCATAGATGTGATGCACAGCGATGACGAAGAAGAGGATTGAAGCATCACTGTGAGGTAGTTAAACTTTCTGCATCCTTTTCTCTCTCTCCCTCTCTCTCTCTCTCTCTCTGGATTTGTGGGTGAACATGAAGCACCAAATTTTTATTTTTTCTTGGAATTGAAACCTAAAATCTGTTCTTCATCTAGTTTTATGGGTGAACACGAAACACCAAATTTTATTTTTTTTTTGAAATAAAAACCTCAAATATGTTCTTCATCTGATTTTATGGGTGAACACGAAGCACCAAATTTATTTTTTTTTTTTTTGAATTGAAAACCTCAAATCTGTTCTTCATATTATGGGAGCTTAAAAAAATTATCAATAGATACAATGGTAAATATCTATAAAAGTCAAGGTGAAGTCCATCCAATTCAATTGTTCCTTGCCAAACAATAGTTTGGGTTGGATGGCAAACATAACCCATTCAATTAAGTGTCTTAGTGGATTTTGGTGGGATGGTTTAAGATACAAAAAATCTAATTCATTCCTATAATTACCGATTATCCAAACACACCCTTGTTGTGTTGTTCAAATGGCCACCGGCCAGGCTATTTATAGCCAAAACTTATGTCTTACGTCACATGGGTGATGTTGAAATGCTGAGGCAAGCTTGGCTTGCTGTCCATACCTTGTCCAAGATTTTTTTTTTTTTTGACACTAACAAATTTTTGCGCGTTTTTAATTTAGTCATCCTATGTGATAGGACACTTGTCTTCTAGAAGTAACACACACACACACACACACACACACACACACATATATATATATGTTTATAGATATATCCATCTATTATACTATTATGAAATTTGACCTAAATCAAAATCATTTAAATTTGTCTTTACGTGAAGAATCTATATTTGAGGTCCATCTGTTCATTTTAATTTATTTATTATTATTATTATTTTCTTATTGTATATATATAACACTTAATTATATAGAATCATAATTGATGACCGAATTGACGTGTTAGTAATTAATATTTACACAAGTCGTCACAAGTAACCTTTTGAAGGAGACCAATAACACCATTCTGACTCTAGTGCTCAAGAATTATAATCCAACTTCAATGGGGGAATATAGGCCCATCTCTTGTTGTAATACGCTTTACAATATTATCTCTAAACTTATTGTCAACAGGATTAAGGTGGTTTTGCAATCCATTATTAGCCTGAATCAATTGGGCTTTGTACCTGGTAAAAGAATTGGTGACAATATGTTCCTTTTCTAAGAGATAATGAGGGACTATCATAAGGATTGGGGATCTCCAAAGTGTGCTATCAAAGTTAATTTAATGAAATCCTATGATATGGTTGGTTGGCAGTTCATTTTAGTTGTGCTGAAGTACTTAAAGTTCCCTGATGCAATGGTTACTTGGATTCACACATGTATATCTACTGCCAAATTCTCAATTTGTCTTAATGGAGAACTCGCGAGATTTTTTCCTAGTAGCAAGGGTATTAGGCAAGTAGACCCTATCTCTCCTTATATCTTTGTCATTGCTATGGAGGCTTTAACCCAAATTATCAAGAAAGAGGTAAGTGTAGCAAAGAAATTCAAGTATCATTGGAGGTGCAAGCTGGGCCAATTGAGCTTTGCAGATGACCTTATTCTTTTTTGCCATGGGGACCTACATCAGTGAGTGCACTTAAGGAGGCAATTGATAAATTCCCAGTTATTTTTGGATTAAAAGCTACATTTTCTTAGCTGGAGTAAAGACAGAGCATAAGGATCTAATTTTGTAAATTTTGGGATTTAATGAGGGGCAATTACCTATCAAGTATCTTGGGATTCCCCTTATCTCTACCAAACTGAAGCCACAAATTGTGAAACCCTTATTGAGAAAATTAAATCACGAATTCAGTCATGGACAAACAAATCATTGTCCTATGTTGGAAGGGTGCAATTAATCAGGTCTATATTGAACAATGTTCAGAGCTATTGGTTTTGCCACCTAATCATACCTAAGGGTGTTCTTAGAAGAATTGAGCAACTGTTTAGGTCATTCCTGTGGAGTGGCACTGAGCTTAAGCTTAGGGGTGACTAAACCTAAGAATGAAGGTGGTCTGGGGTTCAAGAAGTTGCAAGAATGGAACAAAGCACTGATGATGAGGTACATCTGGTTCATTTTCAATGATAGAGCGAATTTATGGGTTGAGTGGGTACATATAAACTATCTTAAAGGTAGGATCTTATGGGGAGATTTCACAAGTGTGCTCATGGAATTGGAGGAAGACCATGAGACTTAGAGAGATGGCTCGGCCTTTGATTCAACATATTATTGGTGATGGAAGGACTACAAATCTCTGGTTTGATAATTAGCACCCCCTCAGGCCTTTACACCTTAAGTGGCCAAATATATCTATGAAGGTCTTGGGACTTGATGTGGATGCAAAAGTGGAAAGTGTGATTGCCATGAACCAATGGAAGTGGCTCAACAATCTTCATAGTGAAGTCTTGGATGTCCAAAGCTCAATGCTAACCTGGATGCCCTACTGCCAATGTAATACCCAAGGTAAAAAAAAAATAAAAATAAAATAAAAATAATAAAAATAAAAATAAAGTCAATAAGTTGGATTTGAGAAGTTTTAGACTTTTGTTTGGCTTGGGGTCTATCCTTATGGGCTTGTGGATATACTTTGGAAATCAATGGAGATAATTTAGCTTTTTGGAGTAGGGAAAAATATAAAATAATTATAGAGACCAATTATGAATATTATATATGTGATTTAAATAGGGTAATATAGTTGGATAGGTCAAACCCTTCGTATATATATAAATATATTTAGGTTTGTAGGATTTTTTTTATTGGTGAGAAGGCTTGTGGAAGGGCTGTCCCATGAACAAATAAGAAGAAGAAGGAGAGAGAGAGAGAGAGAGATAGAGAATGAAGAAGGAGGAGGAAAGAAAGAATTGATTTGAATCCATTAAAAGTATGAATTTATTACTTAATTTATGGGTTTTATATTTTATTCAATAACATAGTGTTATGTTTATCATAAGTAGTATAGTATATACATACATACATATATATATATATAGATATATATATGTGGGTGGGTGGGTGGGTGGGTGTGTTCATGGTGAAAAATATTGATGAATATATAAATGAATTTTAGTGAAAGATGCTAATTTAGGTATTTTTAGACCTAATTTAGATTGGTTAGTCTTGAAGTTTTAAATAATTTAATCAATAGGTAAAAAGGAAAAAAAAAGTGGGGGGAAGGAAGTTACTGGTTCCAGGTTTTGTCGTAGGTAGGAGAAGAGCAAATCCAAAAATTACATAAAGCTCCCCTTTATTTTCAAAGAGCTTTACTTTGACTCCAATATTCTTCTAAATTTAATTTTAACCAATGTTTTACTTTGTAAGCTAGAAGAATGGAATTTTAGAAAATTTATGGCAGCCCTGAAAACAAAAAAAAAAATTAAAAGGAAATTATACTTTAATCCCAAAATTTTCAAAAATTATGATTTTACCCAAAACTTTAGAAACTTTTTATAAACTGCCCAGATTACTTTCATACCCTATTAACTCACATTAAAAATATTATTTCTATGTAAATGATATATAAAATATATATCAGTGGATAGAAAGTATAAAAATTAAATATAGAATCGCAAAATGACAAAGTTAGAAATAGGAATTTTAGATTAGGCGATGATTGCATTAAGGTTGAGAAAGAAGGCTTTGAATTGAATTTTAGAAATCAAGGTGAATAGTTTACTACTTCTTTTGGGATGATTTTCTATATTCAATGTGTGGGTGCGTGCGTATGGATCATATTATGTTGATATTTAGGGTTGCAATTAAATATTTTAAAATTGTGAACTGTTCTATATGTGAATTTTAGAAAACTTGTGGTATGATTTTATTTCATTTTTTTGATGATAAAAGGAAAATTTTGTGTGCATTGGAACTAAAACTACAGTTTTGGTGTGTGTGAAAATCATGTGACTGGGGTTACCAGGTCTAAGTGGTAACAAGAGATTGGGTCAGTCATCAGGCTAGTGATGACAAGAGACTAGGCCAGTTATCAGGCTAGTGGTAACAAGAGACAAGGTTAGTCATCAGGCTAGTGATGACAAAAGACTAGGTCAATTACCAGGTTAGTGGTAATAAGAGACTAGGCTAGTTACCAAGCTAGTGGTAAAAAACATGATTTGATAAATATATTTAGAATTGAATGTGTGTGTGAGTGTTTTAGGTTATAAATAGTTTTTCATTTATAAATTTATTTGTGATCATGAAATCATTTTGTTTAAATGATTATGTGGGAGGGGTTGGGGTACAATTTGTTGTACTTATGTGTGTATCAAAGTTTATTTTCGTATATAAACTGTGCAATTTATTTTCACTCCTCATTAGAAATGGTTGTTATTCACGTGTCATTGTGCTTATCCATACATTTAACATTTTCAGTAGAGGATCAGGGTGAGGAGTAAGTCTGTAGATATACAAGGAATTAGAGGACTTGAAGATTTATTTTATTGTAAGTTTTCAAGAATAAATATTTTTTATAGTTTTGAGACAAATGTTTAATTATTTTGGGAAGAATATTGCTTATATTTAAAGCAGTGAACCTTACGGTTTAATTATTGTTTTAAATGAGTTTAGTAATGATATTGGTGGTGTTTAGTTTATTCATCTGGTATTCATTAGGTCAATGGAATGGATCACTTTATTATTTGTCTTTCGCTGTATTTTGCATTTATTATGTACAGGGTTAGTTGGTTAAGGTCTTGGTAGCCGGTCCGTCGCCCATCCTACGTGATTTGGGGTGGGGGTGTGACAAGCGTGGTATCAGAGTCTAGGTTTATGAATTACAAGAGGATTAAGTTGGATTTGAATGGTTGTGTAGGCTTTAATTGGTTTTAGTTTGAGGGATACAGAATGATGTTAATAGTTAATAGAATGATTTGTGTAGTGACTAAGACTAGTTAATTTGCTTGGTATTTTTTACAAGGAAGGGATAGTTACAAAATGGGATGGTAAGGGTGCTATAAGAAATGCGACTGACACCAATGGAATATTAGGGCCTATATATTTTTCTATGTCTCCTAGAGTATTAGTGTGATTGGGTGTGGAACCCAAAACACTTAAGTTTGATTTGACTGTGGTAACTCCTATGAGTGGTTTTGTGTTAGGAGATGTTGTGTACCCAAGATGCAGGGTCCACAGTAGGGAACATCAGTAACTAGTTGATTGAGTTTTTTAAACCTTAAGAGTTTTGATGTGATATTAATAATGGTTTAGTTAATCACACAATATGCGATAGTTGGTTGTTTTGAAAAGAGAGTCATGCAGATTTAGTTTTGAGGGAACATAATTTATTTAATCCCTAGTATTAACTCTGCAAGTGCAAGCTCAAAAATAGGGTGAGGAAAGATTTTCAGGAAAATATAGCTTACATCTTTGTTGCACGGAACGAGGGAGTGTCTCTTGAGGAGATATCAATAGAAAGAAAATTTTCAAATATATTTTGGGAGAAGTTGTCTATGCTACCATTGGAGAGAGAGAAAATTTATATTTTTAGTAGCCCTGTGGTACTTTACTTATATTTGTTACTCCATATCGGATGGTTCTCGTTGAACTAAAGGAATTAGAATTCAATTAAAAATATATTAGACCAAAGATTTATTCAGCTTAGCAATTTGTTGTGGGAGTGCTCATGTTGTATTTGTAAAGAAAATGATTGGACTGTGAAATGGCATGTCTATTACTACTAGCTGAATAATGTAGCAACAAGTAGTAAATATTTTTTACGTGGTATTGAAGATTTATTTGATTAGTTGTGAGGGGTTAGACTATTTAATAAGATTGATGTTGGATTGATTTACTCAAGTCAAAAGAAAGAAGTGGTGGTGTTTTAAAAATTATTTGTCAAACTGGGATAGTTATATTATATTTTTGGAGAAGTCATTGAGGTTGCCAAATGCTACATCTATTTTTATGGATTGACTAAATTGGATATCTTAACCTTACCTGGATTCATTTGTTGCTATATTAGTTGGTGTTACACTTGAGTATTCTCGTAGTAAGGAAAGAATTACCCTACTCATGATTTTAAGTTAGATGTAATTTTTTTTTTTTTTGCTTTGAAGTTATGGAGAGATTGTTTATACGGTAAGACATGTGAGATTTATTTCGATTATCAAAGATTGAAAGATTTATTTCGATTATCAAAGGTCAAAAGATTTATTTACTGAGATGAAGTTTAATTTGAGAAAAAAGGATATGGATGGAAAGTCTAGGGACCATGATTATTCTATCATTATCATGTAGGCAAAGCTACTGTAGTGGTTGATACACTGAGCAAGAAATTATTAAGAAGTTTGGGTTGTATTGTATTGAGTATACCCGAATGAGTAATTTTATTGATTTGAGATTGATAAAAGTACATGTGAGGTTGACTGGTACAGATATATTGTTAACTCAATTGCAAGTTAGAGTCTTATTGATAAATTGTATCAAAAAAAAAAAAAAAGGACACATGTGCAGAGTATTTGAAAAGAGGTGTAACATGATAGCATGATATATTTTGTAATTTGTGGTGAGGTCATGTCTAGGGACCATGATTATTCTATCATTATCATGTAGGCAAAGCTACTGTAGTGGTTGATACACTGAGCAAGAAATTATTAAGAAGTTTGGGTTGTATTGTATTGAGTATACCCGAATGAGTAATTTTATTGATTTGAGATTGATAAAAGTACATGTGAGGTTGACTGGTACAGATATATTGTTAACTCAATTGCAAGTTAGAGTCTTATTGATAAATTGTATCAAAAAAAAAAAAAGGACACATGTGCAGAGTATTTGAAAAGAGGTGTAACATGATAGCATGATATATTTTGTAATTTGTGGTGAGGTCATGTTTATATTTTGACATGAGTTATGGGTACCAAAGAGAATACGTTAAAGAGAGACATTATAAATACAACCTATAATTCTATGTTGATCCGAGGATTACGAAATTATATTAATATGAGAATTTATTATTGGTTGGGTGGAATGAGAAGAGATTGCAGAATTTGTAACCAATGTGTAGTACATTGGTGGATAAAGACTGAATATTAGTGTCCGACGAGTTTATTACAACTTCTTTTAATTTTTGAATGGCCATGAGAGTATATTTTTATGAATTTTTGTATAAGGACTTTCGAGATACATATTGGGTATAAATCTATTTGGGTTATTGTGGATTGATTGACAAATTTCAATTAGTTTAGGTAATTAAATTTACATATTTACTTGAAGGTATGCTCAAAGCTATTAGATGAGGGTGTATGATTTTGTTGAATACCTCTAACTAATGTAGTAGATAGAAGTCCAAAATTTACCTTTAGAGTTTGCCTAGTTTGCAAAATGTTGTGGATAACACTTGGAAGTTTAGTATAATTTGACAGGCAGTCTGAGCATACTATTCATATTTTGGCATTATATTTCACGCGTACTGTACTAGAAATTCGAAGAAAAGTTTGGTCTAAGATATATTTTGTCATATGAAGTTATAGAGAGCATTGAGGTTACAATTTAATAGTCGATTCTATACTTGATTCTCCTTGTATATTGGTGGGAGCAGTCTATTAAACTTAAGGAATCTCTTAATTATGTTGAGGAATCAATAAATTTTGGGTAACAAGATGATTCTATTAGTTAAGGTATTGTAGAAGAGTCACTCAGGCGAGGAAGTTACTTGTGAAATAGATAAAATGATGGAAATTGAATATCCTCATTTGTTCTCACAAGGTATATAAATTTTGATGATGAAATTCTTTTAAGGGGAGAGAATGTAATACCCAAGGTAAAAAAAAATAACAATAATAATAATAATAAAAGTGAATAAGTTGGATTAGAGAAGTTTTAGACTTTTGTTTAACTTGGGGTCTCTCCGTATGGGCTTGTGGATATTCTTTGGAAATCAATGAAGATAATTTAGCTTTTTGGTATAAGAAAAAATATCAGATAATTATAGAGACCAAGTAAGACTATTATATATGTGGTTTAAATAAGGTAGTATAGTTGGATATATCAAACCCTTTGTATAGATATAAATATATTTAGGGTTGTAAGGTTTTTTTTATTAGTGAGAAGGCTTGTAGAGGGGCTGTCCAGTGAACAAAGAAGGAGAGAGAGAGAGAGAGAGAGAGGAGGAGGAAAGAAAGAGAGGACTTGAATCCAAGTATTGACTTATTACTTAATTTATGAATTTTGTATTTTATTTAATCACATAGTGTTAGATTTATCATAAGTAGTATGTGTGTGTGTGTGTGTGTTTGTTCATGGTAAAAATTATTGATAAATATATAAATGGTTTTTAGTGAAAGATGCTTATTTAGGTGTTTTTAGACCTAATTTAGATTGGTTAATCTTGAAATTTTAAGGAATTTAATCAATGTGTGAAAAGGAAAAAAAAAAAAAAAAAAAAGGAGGGGGGGGGAAGGAAGTTACTGGTTCCAGGTTCTACCAATAGAGAAGACCAAATTTGCCATAGGTAGAGAAGACCAAATCCAAAAATTATAGAAAGCTCCCCTTTAGTTTTAAAGAGCTTTACTTTGACTCCTATATTCTTCTAAACTTAATTTTAACCACTGTTTTACTTGGTAAATTAGAAGAATAGAATTTTAGAAAATTTATGACAGCCCTGAAAATAGAAAATTCGTTTTTGAAGAAAATTATACTTTGACCCCAAAAATTTTAAAAATTATGATTTGACCCAAAACTTTAGACATTTTTTATAAACTGCCCAGATTACTTCTATACCCTATTAACTCACATTAAAAATATTATTTCTATATAAAGTATATATCAATGGATAGAAAGTATAAAAATTAAATATAAAATTACAAAATGACAAAGTTAGAAATAGGAATTGATTATTATATTTTATTTTGGATTAGGTGGTGATTGTATTGAGGTTGAGAAAGAGGACTTTGAATTGAATTTTGGGAATTAAGGTGAGTAGTTTACTACTTCTTTTGGAAGGATTTTCTATATTCAATGTGTGGGTGCGTGCGTATGAATTTTTCATATATATGACATATGTGTTGATGTTTGGGGTTATAATTAAATATTTTAAAATTGTGAATTGCTCTACATGTGAATTTTGAAAAACTTATGAGATGATTTTATTTCATTGCTTTGGTGATGAAATAAAAATTTTGTGTGCATTGGGACTAAAACTACAATTTTGATGTGTATGAAAATCATGTGACTGGGGTTACCAGGTCTAAGTGGTGACAAGAGACTGGGTCAATCATCAGGCTAGTGATGACAAGATACTGGGCCAGTTACCAGGCTAGTAGTAATAAGAAACGGAGCCAGTCATCAGGCTAATGATGACAAGAGACTGGGTCAATTACCAAGCTAGTGGTAACAAGAGACTGGGTCAATTACCAAGCTAGTGGTAACAAGAGACTGGGTCAATTATCAGACTAGTGGTAACAAACATGATTTGACAAATGTATTTGGAACTGAATGTGTGTGTGAGCGTTTTGGGTTATAAATGTCTTTTTATTTATAAAGTTATTTGTGATCATGAAATCATTTTGTTTAAATGATTATGTGGGAGGGATTGGGGTACAATTTGTTGTACTTATATGTGTATCAAAATTTATTTTTGTATATAAACTATGAAATTTATTTTCACACCTCATTAGAGGTGGTTGCTATTCACGAGTCACTGTGCTCATCCATACATTTAACATTTTCGGGAGAGGATTAGGGTGAGGAGTGAGTCTACAGATATACAAGGGATTAAAGGAGTTGAAGATTTATTTTATTGTAGGTCTTCAGGAATAAATATCTTTTGGGAAGAATATTGCTTTTGTTTAGAGTAGTGAACCTTACGGTTTAATTATTATTTTATATAAGTTTAGTAATGATATTGGTGGTGTTTAGTTTATTCCTCCGGTATTCATTCGGTCAGTGGAATGGATCACTTTATTGTTTGTCTTTCGTTGTATTTTATATTTATTATACATAGGGTTAGTTAATTAAGGCGTTGGTAGCCGGTTCGCCGCCCACCCTATGTGATCCGAGGTAGGGGTGTGACAGCTAGGTTAATGATAAGATGAAATGGACTACTGATCCTAGTGCTTCTTACTCTGCAAAATCTGCATGGGTTAGGATCTATACACCATCACCTAAGGTTACCTGGCATAAGATTGTATGCTTTGACCAATCAATTCCGAGAGCTAGCTTTATCCTTTGGATGGCTATCTTGGAGAAACTGAGTAATAAAGACAGAATGCAACACTACATTCAGCATTTGGAGCCTTCATGTTTACTGTGCAAAAGTGAGATTGAAAATCATCAACACCTCTTGTTTACTTGCCCAATATAAGCAATTATTTGGAACCAGGTGCTGCAGAAATGTGGACTTTCTTGGGCCTCTTCTCCATGGCAGCAGCTTATTCATAAGGTAACTAAAGAATGCAGGGGCAAATCACTCAGAACTGTTGTGCTGAAATTATGTTTCTGTCACTGTTTATGAGATTTGGAGAGAAAGAAACAACAGAGTTTTCAGAAATGATTCAAGGAGTCCGAATGTATTTTCACATGGAATCACAAATATGGTGCGCAATCAACTAATCTTGTTGAAGGCCATAAGGACAACCCAAAATAGCAGCATCCTGCAAGTATGGTAGGTCCCAGTTCATGACTCCTGAGTCTTTTCCTTTGCCTTGTTGCCATTTTGTGAATTTGTAATGAAATTGAAGTTGTTGTTGTGATAAGGATAATCAGTGGAAGTACTACATGCACCAAGTACTTCTACTGATTATACTTTTTTGCCTTGTTTGCTTAGGGTTTTTTTTTTTTTTTGGTTGTGTGCTTCTTTGCATACTCCATTGTGTATATGGAGTAGTGATGTTGTAAAGTTCTACTTGATATCTATACAATCCTTTATTTACCTCCAAAAAAAAAAAAACTTCAGAAGAGCACTAAAAGATGCGAACTTTGGTGGCTATGTTATCCCTAAAATATGGTAGGAAACTTCATGATTTTCGGAGAATTGTTTTAAATTTTGAACTTATAATTTACGTTCAAAATAATTTGAAAAAAAAACTTATTGTTTTGAGAATTTTGTGCATATTACTCTTTCTCTAACCACTACCTTCAATAATCATGTCATTAAACACTATAAAATAACTTTCCACATCATGTCCATCATGTTAATTACATTGAGATGGTTTCTACGGGTGTTTTCGACAGCATGTAGCACTCACATGGACAAGGATATATTTGATAATCCAATGGAGTTTGATCCATCTCGATTTGAAAATTCATCTAAACCAAACCCTCCTTACGCTTATACACCTTTTGGAGGAGGACTTCATATGTGCATAGGACATGAGTTTATGAGGGTTGAAACCCTAATTGTGGTCCACAGGCTTGTGACACAGTATGAATGGACCCAAGTTCATCCTGAGGAAGTGATCATCCTTCAACCAACACCATATCCATTCATCGGTCTTCCAATCAAGATCAAGTCAAGAACCTTGCCCTAGAATGCATATTGCAACAGTCGTGTCTCGAGTCGAGTTTGTTAAGCTTGAGCATTGTCAAATTTGGTTCGATTTTGACTGGCCTAGCTCAACTATCAAGCTTATGTTCTCGTTCAATCTAAGCATGTTTCATAAACTCAGTTCTAATTATGTTTTTTTTTCAATCTAAGTCTGTTTATTAAACTCGGTTCTAATATATCTTTGTGCTTCTCGTTTGTTAAATGGTTATAGGGGAAAGGAGCTTGCTCTATTATAGCACCATATATAGTGCTGAAATGGTAACAATTTAAAAACTTTGGAGAGAGAGAGAGAGATGTTGTTTGAATCAAGAAGGGAACTCAGCTCAATAATAGATTCTGGCAATCCCCAGAACTAGGATATGAAGAATTAAAGGCTTGCATTAAACTGATAAAAAGATTAATGTTCTATATAGGTGTGCCTAACGATGAATTTGATTGTGAATGTCTCCTCTAGAGCAAAAGTCACATTTGATTGTGAACCTTTGAATCAACTTTCCGACAACTTTTTCTAGTGGAACTTACTTATTCAAGAGTCTATACAGACTCAGTCAGTCAGTTGGGATTCCCTGAATATTCTTGCCACAAGGGAGAACCTTTTCAGGAGAAAGTGTGTCCCATCACTTCTTTGTCAAATTTGTTTGATGGCTCCAAAATCAATTGAGCACATTCTGTTTGAGTGTGAGTGGACCAAAAGAGTTTGGTTTGGCATGGACCTCAATCTTCAAGGGGAGCACTCTTCTTTTATGTCTGTGGCCCAAAGATCTTCAATGCTCATTCAGATGGTGAAGGTGGTGCAGGACAAACTAGATTTGCTGGGGAAAATGGCTTATGTGGCGTGGGTAATCTGGAAAGCTAGAAATCATTTTGTTTTCAACAAGGAGGATGTTAACAACTTTGCCACTGTCATTCGTGCACAAGCTTTGTGGAAAGACCAACTCAATGTTGATGTTGTTGATTTACCGAAGGAACAGAAGGACTCGCCAGCGTTGAGATGTGTGAGCCAACCAGCAACTGCTTCTAAACTTCGCATCTTCTGTGATGGTGCCTTCAAGTCTGCTTTTGGCAAGGCGCATGTGGAGTGGTGATATGCAAGGAGAGGGGTGTACTCGAACTGGGCTGTGCTAAGTCCTTCCCAACAAGGTCTAGCCTTTGCTCTGAAACAGAGGTGGTGAGGCAAGCTTGCCTCCTTGCTAAAGCCCATCTGATCACAAACGCCTCCATCATAAGTGACTGCCTTAATATAATCAAGCTTAGTTCTAATGAAGACGTTTCCTCATGGGAAATTAGTGCCATTGTTGAAGACATTAGAGATTATGCTAGGTTATACAACATTAACTTCCTACACAAGTCTAGAGCCTACACAAAGGCTACTCACTAGGTTGCAGCCTCTTTTCTAAGCAATTCGCTCCCCCTGAATTGGTTAGGCTCTCCCCCCTAAACTTAAGGCTTTACTTTTTTCTGATTGTAACCTCAATTTCCCTATTTAATGAAATGTTTACTTTGCTTGTTTTGATCAAAAAAGTTGGGATCCCAAATACGGAATAAGAAGTATTTCTCGATTGACACTAGGGAGAAGGATATTAAGTGCTTGATACAACATGTTGTTGCTCTATTCACTAAGAACTCGGGCTTTCTGCAATCGGTAAATAATTTCAGGGCTTTTTTCTATGTATAGTCTTGATCTCCTTCTGCCACTTTAACTCGAGATGAATGCAATTACCTGCAAACCATGAACATGGTTGAAAGTACTCACTGTGGGCTAAATTTAACAAATATTTTGTTGTATTAAAAAGATACTCCTAGAATTGATTGAGTGGTTTTTCATAACATGATACTCACGGTACAGTGAAAAAAACAAGAAACCTTATCACTTTTCAAGTATTCTTCCCCACGTAAAATCCCAAATACAAAAACATAGCAAACAATTTGGCGACAATAATGACCAGAATATTACATAATGAAATTGTTTCATGAAAACTTGCATATAAAAAAAAGAAAACTGTTTCATGAAGAAGTATGAGAAATTAATTTCCTATAAAGGGAGGGGATGGTTGGTCGGAGAGAAATTTGAATAGTGCAATGGCGTGTTCACGACGAAAGAAGGAGGGCCATTAGTAGCATAGGCCCTGGTGGGTGTTATTGGTGTCATCGGACTTCTTAATCCGGAAGCCATGCCGCTACGGCCGTATCGATTCTCGGCGTTCCTCCTCGGCCCTTTCTCGGCCCATTTCAGCTCTTGTTGCTTCACTACACTTGCGTACCCCATACAACACCCTGTCTGTCCTGCTCTTTGTATGTACCTGCCAAAAAATACGGCACAGGCACAAGCCACATAGTTACTAAGAAATAGAAGAACAACGATTCTACGTGGATTTAAAATATATATTTGATATGTCATTGATTTTATCGGGGTCTTAACATTTATTAGAACTCACTTACTCTTCAATAATTGTGATTAATCAACTCTATATTTTAAGTTCACATTGCATTTCTCATAGGAGAAATAAACTCCACCAAATAAAACATGGATACAATTATGTTATCGGAAAAAACTTTCAGGTACTAGATCTTAGTTGAATAATAGTTTAACCGATGAAAAATAAATAGAAAGAAACGTTCTTCTTGTTATTTAAAGGGTTAATTGTAATTTTAGTCCCTAAAATATGCGTATTTTGTCGATTTGATTCTCATTATATTAATTTAATCATTAAAATATTCAATTTGTGTTTAAATAGTTCCTAATCAGACAATCTGTTAAGTTTTTTAACGGAAATAATTATGTGTCATTCTTTCATACAATAAGTGACCAACAATTAGAGATCATTTAAATAAGAACCGAATACTTTAAAGATCAAATTAATATAATGAAGATTTACTAACAAAATATGCTAGAGATTAAAAATACTATTAATCCTTATTTAAATTATAATGTGCAAGTCCTCTTTGTGTTTACAGTTTGGAGCGAAGCCCATGGATCAGAGACCGGCCAGACGGCAATTGCAATGTGCAAGTCCTCCTTACTGTCATGGTCCAGAGACGGGCCAGACGGCAAAAACGGGTTGGCGGACGGAATCATGGATGTCAACGTCAAATTAAAGTAATTGGTAGTGCCGGCCCAAATAATTTTTGTTTAAGAAGGGTATTTAAATGTGATTTCACCCCAAACAATTGATTAGATCAGGGAGGTGATTAGTCGAGATACATGTAAGTTGGTCTGGACATTCTTAACCGTTGAGTTAAAATAAAAAATAAAAAATATGATTTCACCCCATATAAACTAGATTTAACTAAAAGAAACCCTATCAGCCAAAGCAGTGAAAAGGAAATAGGTGGACTAAACATAGTGAAAGGAAGTTTTCCAAATTGAACAATTCCACTCTAATCTAATTATCATAGTTAATCCATCGCTGTTATTGAATTAAGAGTGCTGTTAATATTTGATATGGTCCACTTTCAATTTAACAAAAGTTATGAATTACACCGATAAATTAAATTAAACTATTATATCTAAATAACATTGTTTGTTTTCAACTTTGATTAAGACCAAGTTCTTGTATACATATGAGTGATGTTATTTTGACTGACCTAATCACTGAATCATTGGATTGATGGTAGTCAAATTGTTATCTCAGTATTTGTTTGGACTCACCATCAATCTAATGTTTGTAATAGGAATTTTTTTTTTGTTTTTTTTCAAAAAAAGGTTCAACACGAGAACTTCTCAAGAGTTATCCATCCTAATACTACTCTCGTCCAAGTATATTTAACTGTAGAGTTCTTATTATATCTGGCGCATTAGTGTTGGTATGATCACACCCGTTTGTAATATGAATTAGGCCAATAAATTATGTACAAAAATACTGTTGAAACAAAAGTGAGGCCAAAAACATGACTGTAGTAACCCACTTCATTTAAGCCTATTTACGGGTGGGTTGATTATCGGCTAGTTAGGAACATGGAGCCTTGTGCTAATACAATTCATCAAGAAAATTTTGAAGCAGGTTGGTTGGTTACCTTTGGCTGAATTTTCTCCCTAAACAGTCGACACACTTTCTTCCTTCTGTCATCTCCCCCATGCCCACGCTCACACACTGCTTGCAATAGGCTCTTCCACAGACCTGCACACAGTTACCTCTCAAAAATGTTAAAAACAAACTATTTTAATGTAACACAAGTTTTTATATGATTAGAGATTAATATTCATCTTACCAAACATCGGTGTCGAAAAATATAGATGTAAGTGTTACAAATGGTGCAAATATTAGAGTGAGGAATCCCCGGTCGCCTGCGTCCACCTCTCTCTTGAAAATTGTTTGTCGAAACGCCACTAATGTGACTTGTGTCATCATAAGCCATGCTACTCTCAGCTGTATGTCTAAATCCTGCATCCCTCGAGGGACCATGATATGGACTTGCATGGTCACCATGAGTTCTCCCACGATCGTAATGACGGCCTCCAGACACATGGAGGCCGTTATCATCAAGGGGATGACGCAGATGAATCTGAGGTGAATCAAAAGTGTCGTCAAGGATGTGGTGATGGTGGCAGTTTTTTGGGGATGCTTGTAGGGCTCTGCTGAAGTCTAGGCTGGGCAGTTTGGTTAATGGTTCTTTCCTTGGCTTGGGTTCAGAAGTTGGCTCCATTTTCCCAGACTTTCTCTTTTCTACTATTTTTTGTTGCACCTGAGCAAGGTCTTGAAAAGTGAGGTTCACTGAGTCATCTGGGACTCCTAGGTATATCTCTTCCAGTTCCCTTTTTGCCTTTGCCAATGTTCCCAAGTCCCCCATTAGTCCCGTGGTGATACACCTATTTCTTGTATGTGTGTGTGTGTGTGTGAGTGAGAGAGAGAGAGAGAGAGAGAGGATGGATTGTTGAAAGAAGAGGGGGAGGAGGGCTGTCAGTATTTGTAAGGAAAGTGGACACAGTAGTCAAAAGCCAACAAGAATGGCCGATCACGGAAAACAACAGTTTTCTTTTCATAACAAAGAATAATTTTGAATACGCGTGTGGATGGGGGAGCTGCCAATTATATTAGGTTACAAAATGGTCTTGTAGTCTGGAACAACATTAGAAGTCAAGAGAAAACCTAGTATGCGACGAGGATGAGAAATACAGTTTGGGCGTGGCCTAGAGAAGACACACCTAACATCAGTAATAGCCCCGAATTGAAAATTGAAAATATCATTGTTAGCCAACTAAGCTTACAACTTTTATTTTTCGTCTTACATAGAATGGACATTACCAAACCGGTCACATAGGACAAATTTCTGGCCGGACTGATATTTTAACAATTTGATGTCATGTTCAATTCATTTGTCTGGTTTTGTGGAAAAAATCGATGGGTAAGAGGATATCAAGATAAACATGTCACGCACAGGTGGTATTTGACAAAATGCTGGAAAGGTAACTTCCACGCAATTAAACCCCTCTTCCTTCCTCCTCTTTTCTCATTGTTAATTAAGCAGGAACCGTGTCTCTTTTACAAATTTAGGATTACCAATAAATCTTATTCTGTCGTATTAAAGTTCACTTAATTCATATTGATGATGCATAAATTGATATTATACGCTACCTGTTAAGTGATTAGTGATTAATGTAGTAATTAAAAAGAGAAATAACATGAGCAAAACACAAATATAGAGTGGTTCAATCAACATGACCTACTCCACTATGAAGGACTAGGATGGTCTGGATATTTTATTACTGCAGAAGTGTAAGAAGATCCGATGAGAGCAAAAGACGTACAAACTATGAGAGAGATGAGAGTGATGCAAGATGTGATTGATGCCCCCATGTATTGGCGGACTTACAATTTAGAGTGTCTCTTAACAGACTGAGGCGTTTTTTCAATAACTAAGTAGCTGATTTGGTGAAATTGGCGTCTTCCTCACAACGGCTGAGGCAGTTACGGGGCTCTCAAAATTACGGGGCTCTCCTCAAGATTAGGTCTAAGGATGACATGGTTGACTTTTTTCAATGCGGCGTGGATGAGACTTTTGGGATGGTGTTGTCTACTTCCTAACGAGGTGGCTTTTGGAGCTTTGATGAGGCTGACTAAACATAGACCTCTTTTGGGCTGGACCCATCCAACATTCTCAAAGCGGATCCTTCATTCAAGTTGAGCACTGGGTCGAGCCCATCATTTGCCCCCCAATGACCCGAGTCCAATAAAACTTGGGGAAGATGGCATTTAGCTAGACTTGGGCTCTGACGAAACCCATCTTGACTAATGACTCCCTCTTCTTCTTTTTTTCTTGATATAGCTCATCTCTGTAGCACATCTCTCACTATGCAAACTCCCCCCATTTTATCTCCTCTCAGGATTTCAAAAGCCCTAGGCTATAAATTGGGGGGTTTTCCTTTTCTCCTCATTCCATTCACCTTGAGAGAGGATTTTTTTTCGAGATACTTAAGAACTCAAGAAAGATGAGTGAGGTTCGTGACTTTGTTCCTGAGATGAGTGCTTAGAGACCACTATCGAGTGGAAGAAGGGAGATGCAAGGGTCTATCGATTCCGGTGAGGAGTTGGGTAACATTGGAGCAGTCGGCTTCGAGGCGAGAACTCAAGCGAGCATTGGCAAGGCCGAGGGCCAGGCTAGCGTCGTCAAGGCTGGGAGCCAGGCTAGTGTCAAGGTTAGAGAGGAGAGGAGAGCCGAGGGTGAGGTCCTAGGGGGCGAGATAACCCAGGCCGTCGAACGCGAGGCGCCATAGGCGACGCCTGTTGGGCTTGTTGATCGTGGAGAAGGCATCGCCATGGGTTGGGCTGGGCTCGGCCAAGGGAGCACGCAGTGACGTTACCGAGTACCAGGCACCACACACAAAAAAAATATATGGGATCAATTTAATTAAGGACACTCAATAAAATAGGTGGTGTACATAATACCTTCAGGTTCATCGCCAAGTCCGACAATAAGAAGAAAAAATTAACTAGGATCCATAATTTTCAAAACTACTTGCATTTTGCAACAAACACTTTGATTACTTTGATGACAAACAAATCTTAGGATCTTCAATACATATTTTCTAGCAAGTACATTTAAGATGGTCCACTAGGGTCTCTTCAATTAGGAAGAAAAAAATGATGAAAAATGAAAATGATAGAAAGTAAAGTGAAATAATAAAAAATATATTTTCATGCATGTATTTGGTTAGAAAAAAAAAATTATGGAAAAATTTTAAAAAATTTTCATTCTATTATTTAAAAGCAAGAAAAGTTACAAGAAATTTTTTCTAATTATCTAAATTACTCTTAATTATATTAAATCCGTCTAAAAAAGAAAAAAAATATATAGATATTATAATTGAAAGTTAAAAAATTTTAAAAAAAAGTGGCTCAAAACCTGATTTTAGGACAATTACCAACACAAAGGTATTTGGGCCAAATTATATGATTAATCAAATTCATACCAAAAATTTTTAAAATTAATAACCAATAAAATATTTTAAGAAAAAGAAGGGTAAAATAAGAAGTTAGTTATATATCACAAATTTCTTGTATTTTCTTGTATTTTTTACAAGAAAAAAAAGTTTGTTAGCTGTGAGAAAATTCCAGCATTAAATAAAATTATTTTTTCTATCATTTTCCTTTTCGTACTAACCAAACACATGAAAATTTTAAAAAATTTCTCTTTCTTGCATTTTCTATCATTCTTCCGCTAAACAAAGAAACTCCTAGTGAAACTCATATGTAAGGATCACAAATTTGTTTTGGTATATTGTGTCCATCATCTAAAAAACGAAAAAAAATTCGATATGTTTTGGAAACATTTATACCCATTTCAAAAATAGAATAAAAAAATTAAGAATTACTATTCCAATATATTAGTCGAAAATACCAAAATATCTTAACATACCTTAAAACATTCTTAAACAATTGTGCAAATGCATTAAAACATTATAAAACACCTCAAAACATTATTAAACACTTCAAAGTATTAGAATTTTTATTCTATCACTGATTCATTTTGATCTCTTTGAAAATATAAACGTTTCATACGTTTCAACAATTTGAAAACGAATTTTTTTATCCTTAGCCCATACTTCAATGAGTAATGTTACATTGATCAAATTTTGGAACCAAATTTGAAATTCAAATGACATGACAGTTGACTTGAACTTCTTCTATTGGTGTCATGTCATTTGGGTTCCAATAAAAACTCCAAATAATCAACTATCATATCATTTGAGTTTTAAATTCGATTTCAAAATTTGGTCATTCTAGTATTAGTGTACTTTAATCAACTTCTTTATGTAATATAAAATGTCAATTGGTGGTCACATGACTCATAACCTATGCTCCCATAGCCGTGGCTACACCACTTTCTTTATGGTCTCTCAGTTTCCCAAGTCCCAACAATGTTGGCTTCTTTACTCAGCCTTCTGTTTCTTTCTTTTCTCCCCCTCTTATTTCTTCTAAAACCCAAGTCCAGAGCAGTACTCAACGTTCCTCCAAGCTCTCAAAAGCTTCCCATCATAGGCAACCTGCACCAATTTGGTTCCATCCCTCACTTCTTGTTATGGAAGCGGAAGCTCTCCCAAAAATACAGCTCAATCATGCTCTTGCAGGCGGGCCGAGTCCCAACCCTCATCTTTTCTTCTTCCCAAACAGCCAAAGAGGTGTTAAAAACTCATGATATTGATTGTTGTGGTAAACCTCACACACATGGCCAGAAAAGGATTTCTTACAACTTATTAGACGTGGCATTTTCACCTTATGGGGAGTACTGGAGAGAGATGCATAAGATTTGTGTTCTTGAGTTGTTCACTGCCAAGAGAGTTGAATCTTTTTCCTTCATTAGGGAATCTGAGGTTGCCTGCTTTATGAGTTCCATCTCTCAAATTTCCCCGGGAGAGAATAGTCTCTCTCATAAACACCATCGTTTGCAGGATTGCTTTTGGTCAGAGCTATGCAGGGAGGCAAATTGAAAATGGAAAGTTTTTAGATGCTATTGATGAAGCCAAGGCCATGGTACATAGTTTCTGGTTTGGAGACTTCATTCCTTATGTTGGATGGATCGGTGATGTGTTCATGGGGCTCCATAGGAGACTTGAGAAGTGCATAGGTAGTTTTGATGCTTTCGTTGAGAGGGTCATTGCTGACCATCTTGATCCTTCGAGACTGAGGGCAGAGCATGAAGATATCATTGATGTAATGCTTCGCTTATTGAGAGATCAAAATTCTTCTATCCGTCTCACTAATGACCACATTAAGCCGTGCTTGTTGTAAGTAATCTTTATTTGTCACCATAATAATCAGTGTACTTCTGTTCAGTGTTCACAACTATGTGAACAGGTCGGTGACATTTAGCAAAGTATGGTCATGTAACGCTAGGGAACTGGCCCATGGCCCACAGACCTTGACCGCCCATGGCCCAACGGTCCATGGCCACTTGGATGCCTAATAGTTCAATGGGTAGGGTCATGGGTCATAGTTTTGGTTGGCTATGCCCGACAAACTGGTCCAAATAAGCCCATGAAGACAGTCCGAGGGGTAAGCTCCCAACGTGAATCATAATTCAAAAAAAATTAAAAGTATGTTGCATTTGAAACAAGAATCAAAATTTTCGGTTCATTGTTTCAGTTACTTAGCAAAAAGTAAATGTTTCAACTCATTTTATAAACGTTTTGACCTGTTTCAAAAATTGAATGAAAATGAATAAAAAAATTTATAAATTATTTTTTTAAAATATTGGTTAGAATATATCAAAACATCTAAATACACTTTGAAACATTGTAAAATAATTATGTAAATGTGTTGAAACATGACGAAACACCTCAAAATATTATGAAACATCTCAAAATATTAAAATTTTAATTAATCACTGACTCTTCTCGATTTCTTTGAATAAAAAAATATTTCAGTTATTTCGACTTAATCCTTCATTTTTAAAAAAGTAGTCCACTAGGACCAAACAAATGGGTATCCCACAGAAGGGTGGGTAAGCTAACCCAATACGGCCCATTGATTACTAAATAGTTGGCCCTTCACCATCTTGAGCGGGCTGGATTGGCCCGACCCAATACCTACCCTTATGCTTGCATACTATTTAAATGGCTTATGATACCTTTAAAAGTCGGTACACTTAATTAGACTTATTTGTAAAAAAATACACGGAGTAAAATATTTTGAAAAAAAGTACACAGCTGAAATACAAATAAATAAATGCCCATTTTGAAAAATTTTCTTTCCTAAAACTTTAACAAGGCATTTATTAAGCGCTGAAATTTAGGGTCATTTAATTCAAAATTTCTTATCTTTAATGCACCTTGATTCATTCATTTTTTTTTTAAAAGTGATTTTATTTTTACATTATATTTATGCATTAAATATTTACTACTACTAATTTTATAGGAGAATTTTAATATTCCGTTTATTTTAAAATATATCACTTGTTTGAATTTCAAATTTTGTTAACATCCGAACTCCATAATAGTGTAATAAAAACAGTGTAACAAATACACTGTAACAAAAACAGTGTAACAATACACTATAACAAAACTAGTGTTTAGTAATTTTGTGCATGTGATAACAAATTCAAAACGGAGATGGACTGTTTTAAATGAAATTATATGAAAATATATGTTTAAAAAAATGTAATATTATAATATTTTGTGTAAATAACTTGTTACACTGTTATTATTACACTGTTTGGATATTAATATAATTTGAAAACAAAACCACTTTCTAAAAAAAATACTTATGAATCAAGATGCATTAAATATTATTTAAAAATAAAATTATTTTTCAAAAAAAAATACGTATGAATCAAGGGAGGACATACAAATATGAAATATTCAAATTCTCTCATAAAACTAAGAGATGTTTAATGCACCACTTTTCAAAGAAAATACACATGGATCGATGGAGGACAAAAATGTCGCAAAAAATCAGGACTTAATTACCTAACATTTTTTTCTGTGTATTTTTTTACAATTAAGTCTAATTTGGTATATCCCTTCCAATTTCCCCCTTGAACATTTTAGGATATATTTCTTGGTGCGGTGAACACCACTTCTATTCCAATCATATGGGCAATGAAACACCTCCTCAAGAACCCAAGAGTGATAAAAAAAGGTCCAAGTCGAAATCAGGACCTGGATTGGGAGCAAATCGAAAGTAGACGAAAGTGAATTGCAAAAGCTTGAATATTTGAAAATGGTGCTGAAAGAGACTCTTAGGTTACACCCCCCAGCACCCTTCATACCTTGTGAGACAGTACGACTTCGCAAAATCAGTAATCATGACGTTTACCCGAAAACAAGTATCCTACTGAATGTGTGGGGCAATTGGGAGAGATCCTAGAGCCTAGAAGAACCCGGGACAGTTCTACCCAGGAAGGTTTGAAAACAGTGCCATTAATTTCAAAGATCAACATTTTGAGCTGGTGTCATTTGGTTCTGGCCGTAGGATGTGTCTAGGCATGGTGATGGGAGTCGCATGCATGGGGGTTACACTCGCAAACCTGCTGCACTGTTTTGATTGGGAATTACCAAGTGGGATGAAGGTGGAAGTCATCAGTATGGAAGGGGACTTTGGATTTAATGCTACCAAGAAATTGCCTTTTGACGTTGTGCCCATCAAGTACAATCGGCAAGGCTACACCAGCTGAAGTGGTTTCAGTGTAAAACAGATAAATGCATGAAATAAAGATATCAGTTCTTTTTTAATGGCTTTGTGTTTAGGAATAAAATGATCTCTATAGCTTTTGCTCAGGTTTTATTTTTATCTTTAAGTGAAGGTTAAGGTTTTTGATGATGCTTGGAAATAACAGCCAAGTCCAATAAACGATATTACGAGGATGTTAGTGGATTGGTTGAATAAGTGGAAAGTCTATAGTGAATAAAAGAACACGAAGTGTAAATGGTTCACCTTAGTCAGAGGACTAAGGCTACATCCATTGTAAGGGAGAGATTCTTGTTCCTTGGGGTCATATATTGATCTCTGGTGAATACAATGGTATTACAGGTGCTAGGCCTTACAAAAACTTGAGCTTCCTGTTCTCTTTCCAATGCTCTTTGGGCTTTTGAGAATAGTGGGGAAGATCATGCTATGTGTTAGGTTAACAGTATTCTATTTATATGAGTCATCTCCTTTAGGATTTATGTAGCTCCTTCTTCTTTTTGGCTGATTTTGTGGGTCCTTCTATCGCTGTCCTACAACAACCTCTGTCGTTCGACGCCACTGTGTCCACGATATTTGGATTGTTATGCGTTTCAGCACTCTCTGCATTCGGGAGTGTGTTACTATCGGGGGTGTCAATGATGGTCCCCTTGTCCTTAGAACATGTGACGCAACGAGATACTCCAGAGTTTGTTTCAAGTTGGGCCTCTCTAACCTAGGCAATTCATTGGCTGGACTGGATTGGGGTTAGATTGGATTGCAAGCCTTCTGATGATGTTGGGCTTTCCACCTTGGGTTCGGCCTTTTAGACTTCGGATGTGGGCAAGCCATCTGGGTCGTTGTGCAATCAAAGGGTTCCTTGACTCATTGAGTTCTTGGATTATGGAGGTCGATGCCTTGAATTTCGTCCTTATAAATTTTCAAAATTGAATAGATCATTTGTAATAAAGTATAATATGATACTTTAGGTCCATAGATTAAAATTAAATTTTTCATGAGATATTCTCTTTCCTCCAAGATTAAAAAGCTAAAATAAGTCAAGCCGAAGTAGCAAATAAACAACGGCAGGCTTTGTATTGTCTTTTACTTTGTAGATCATATGTGCTGAAAAATAATTTTAATTTGGTGAGTTTAGAGAGTTAAGTTGGACTCTTGATTTTAAATTTCACACATAGAACATCTATTTTAGTAACTGACTATCAAAAATAGAGAATCGAGTTGGTCATGCCTCAATTTGAGCCATGCCCATGACTTGGTGTGTGTTACTCATCAGATGAAAGAGCAATTATATTTTCAAGTAATAGCACTTAAAAGAACTTCTAATTAAGGTCGCAAGAGTTAATAAAAAGGCTGGCTATTAAACCATGGCAAATCTTGCCAAAAATTTTGAAAACTAGGTGGTGGGTCATATTAGCGGGTCAACTAACGGGTCTTCATCTAATAATACTTCTTATCTTGCGAAGATTTTATCTTCTTTATGTCAACGATTCAAATCCCTCCCTCTCCCTCCCAAAAAAATACTAAAAAAATAAAATAAAAAAGAGATTCCAACACACCCGCTTGGCTCTCTGGGTCAGGCCAAGCTGAACTTGTAGGCTAAGGCGCAGTGATGTTGTGGTCTCGGGTTGAGAAAATAAATAGAGGAAAGAAGTAATGAAAAAGATCAAGGGGCATACTTGTCCTTATGTTCAATGAAAAATGTAATAGAGGAACGCTTTACTCTAAAACCATAGGAAGGGGAGTTCTGTATTTTCAAACTTCAATAAGATAAAAATGTAACAGCCCAGTCGGATAAAAGGGGGGAATATAATTTGTTTTATACTTAAAAGAAAAACAGCCATCTCAAGTTCACAATCAAGGGGTGCCAATGAAATTACAGATAAGGTTAAGGATATCCCTAAGATACAACAATTTACAGGGGTGTGAATGAAAATTCCGAAAAATAAAATTGAGTGCAATCTCTAGCTGTGAAGGTGAAATAACATTAGCTGTGAGGCAAGTATACAGATATACAGTAAAGAGAGAAAAAAAAAATTATAATAGTTTAGTTGGTCTCGGATCACCCTTCATCACCCTTGTCTTGCAGCTTCCCCACTACAGATGCAAGCCGCCTGTCAGCCGGTGGGCGTCCTTCATTCTCACCACCAGCCTGTGAGAGTAAACCGGGGCCAAAGGTTCCAAGCTCATTCTGCTTCAAATACTTCTCCATTGGACGGCTTGCCCCATGAACAAGGCTCAACATGCCAAGTCCAGTTGGCTCTGTTAGAATTTCCTCGACACGGTTGGGATGGCAATTCAAGTCTAACTGCCCTTTGTCTGTTTCACCAACCTCCAGTAGGATTCCATTCTGACTTTTTTCATTTTCTGAATGACTCATATGCGGCAATGTATGCCCCAATGTGCCATCGGGTTCTGACCCATCCTTAGGCATACCCAGGTCCTTTCCCTGGGCGACTTCTGCTTCAAGTTCTGACTGGCGTTTCTTCTTGCGCAGCATGAGGGTTTTAAAGCGGCGCTTTACTGTCTTGCACACGTTGCATACACACATCGGACTGTGCTTTCCCTTTCCGCTTGGGGGCTGAATGCACACAATGCAAGTGCATCCAGGGCGATGTCGGGGATGTTTGGTAGTGGCTCCGACTGAATGCTCACCTAAGTCACCAGCATTGTCTCCAAGAACTGCAGCAGTGCCCAAAGCATCCAGGCCAGAAGGCCCAAGTTCTTGGGCTACCTTATTTTCTGTGGTTCTTTGCTTCTTAGAATCTGGGGAAAAATAGATAAGTTAGAAAAGTAACATCAAGTGTTTTGACATTTACACAGAAGAAAGTTGGACAAGCAAGGTGAAAAGCGTCATAGAACAAAGAAATCAAGGGGTTATACATGTATCTGAGAGACAAGCAACTTCATAATGATAGGACAAACTTCGATGTCTGGTCTGCAGCTATGAAATTTTGGAAATCGACAAGTTTAACATTGTTGGAGATATAGCAGCAAACTAGTTTATTAGGGTTTTATTAAGTTTTCCTTTTTACCTTTTTGTCCTTGTTGTAACTCTCATTGACTATATATACGGGAGCTCTACACTTAGTTTGTATCCCTTTCACTTACATCTATCTCAAGTTGGTATCAAAGCATGAAAGGCACGAGGTATACCTGTAGTGGCAGGAGCAGTAGTCGGACTCTGAGAAGTCAGAGCAGACATAAGTATATCTAATCGGGAAGTGATAACATCCATATCACTCTGCCAAGGAGGAGCAGCCGCAGAAGGAACGGTAGTGGATGGTAGTACCTCAGCAATAGCAACAGTACGGCTGCGAGAAGGCAGCTTAAGCTCTGGATGGAGTTTCCAGCAAGTAATCCTGAGATGTCCTAGTCGGCCACAATAATCACATTGACGAGAATCCCACTGTCTGCGCTGATCTAGGGCACCCTGACGGCGCTAGTCCGAGCGATGCCCACCCCTGACTGAGGATCCTGAACGAGACCCTGCAGCAGCTGCAAGGGCCATCTGGTCAGCCGAAGGAGTCAAAGCCGCAACTGGAAGTGATGCAATACGGACTCGGTGCTCATGCTGCTCAATCATCTCATACACCTCATAAAGAGAAGGAAGTGTCAACATCGACAAGATCTGAGAACGAGATCCCTCAAACTCATCACGAAGCCCCATAAGGAACTTGTGAATCCTATCCTCCTGCTCTCAAGTATGCAAGAATGTTGCTCTCTCGGGCTCTATCCTCGGAATAGCAGCAAGAGGACGTAGAGTCTTATACTCAAGCCAGCGCTGGGTCAAATAGCCATAATAATCCTGAACGGTCATATCTCCCTGTCGAGCATATGAGAGCTCCTGAGAAAGCTCATAAACACGAACTCCCCGTCCTGACTGAGAATACATCTCTGATAATGCGCTCTATAACTTCGGAACAGAGCTATGAAACTGGTGGATCCTGCAAACAGATGGCTCCATCGAGCTAAATAACCATCCAAGAATGGCACAATTCTCAGAGAACCACACAAAATATCCAGGGTCGACATCAGCTGGCTTTGGGTGAGATCCCGTCAGCCAACCAAACTTCCCTACATGGCCTAAAAAAAGCTGGAATGAGCGAGACCACTCAGCGAAGTTACAACCATTCAACAACTGTGCCATAACTTTCTGAGAGATCATGCTCGGTACTATGTGACATTTATAGATGACCATACCCGTTATACTTGGGTCTACCTTTTGCATCGAAAGTCTGATGTACTCCCTATAATCACTCAATTTTTACAGATGATAAAGACACAATTTGATGTCATTGTTCGTACTCTTCGTTCGGATAATGCCAAAAATATGTGTCTGATGCCTTAATGTCCCATCTTTCTTCTCAGGATATTCTTCAGCAACTCACTTGTCCATATATTCCTGAGCAAAATGGTGTTGCTGAAAGGAAAAATAAGGAGTGTGATAGGGATGGTATGTTGTATGCTTAGAGGCATAAGAGTACTAAAATCTTATTGACATTTTGCTGTTTTGACTTCTACCTTTCTGTGCAATCGTACGCCGAGTCGTGTTCTTCAGCATAAGGCTCCCTTACAGGTCTTATTTCCTGAGTGGACACTTTTTTTTGATCCCCCCTCGTATTTTTGGATGCACATGTTTTATTCAGGATCGATCTCCTACTCGTCATAAACTTGATGATAAAGCGATTCGTTGTATCTTTGTGAGCTATTGTCATCAATCTAAGGGGTATCGGTGTTATGATCCTATTGGGCGTCGTATGTATCACAGTCTAGATGTTACTTTTTTTGAGCATATTCCTTATTTTCCTTCTAATCCTGTGTCTGCTCCTTCAGTTGATGATACTCCCCTTGATTTTCCATTACCACAAGAGCAGAGTCATTGGTCACTATCTCTACAGGGTCATCCGCCTCTCCTCCTCTGAAGCCACTCATCCCTACCATTACAGAGTCAACAGTCTCTCTTCCTTTGCAGGTGTATGTTCGTCGCCCTCGCACTCATCACCCTGCTGATGTTCCCTCTACCTCAGGCGATGCAGGTAATACTTCTCAGTTTATTGAGCATATTGATGCACCTGTTGTTAGTACTGATGAGTTTGCAGGTGTTGAGTCAGTTCCTTTACCTGATGAGACATTATCAGTGGAGGATGATGATTTAGAGCGTCATTATCCACGACATGATCGTCGTCCAGTTGATTGTTATGGTTGGACCGTCAGGATTTTATATCCGATCTCTGCTTATGTTTCTTATGGTGATTTGTCTCCTACATTTCGAGCTTATAGTATGGCCTTATCAGATACGTCAGTTTCTCGCTCTGTTTCGGAGGCTATACGGGAGCCCCAGTGGGTTCTTGCCATGCAGACAGAGATGGACGTTTTTCAACGTAATCATACATGGGATATTGTCTCTTTACCTTCAGGAGTGAAGTCTGTTGGTTGTCGCTGGGTTTACACCCTGAAGTTTCTTGCGGATGGTACTATTGATCGTCACAAGGCTAGGCTTGTGGCGAAGGGCTTTACTCAGGTACCAGGTCGTGATTTTGGTGCTACATTTGCCCCCGTGACAAAATTACTATTGTTCGGTTGATTATTTCTCTAACTGCGGAGTACTCTTGGTCTCTTCATCAATTAGATGTGAAGAATGTGTTTCTTCACGGTGATCTAGACAAGATTATTTATATGGATGCACCACCAGGCTTGCATGGTAAGGGGGAGTATGCTGGAAAGGTATGTCGACTGCGTAAGTTTTTTTATGGACTGAAACAGTCACCACGAGTCTAGTTCTCTCGCTTTAGTGATGTAGTCGTACGTTTGGGGTTCACCAGATGTCATTTTGATCATACCGCTTTATTCGACGGAATACTTCTGGACAGTGTGTCATCCTTCTGGTATATGTTGATGATATTATTATTACTGGTGATGATATTTATGGGACTGCGCAGGTCAAGGTAGACCTTGGAAAGGCCTTCGATATGAAGGACCTTAGATTTCTGCGATACTTTCTTGGGATTGAGGTTGCTCATAGCAGCAAGGGTGTTGTTCTTTCTCAAAGAAAGTATGTTTTGGATCTTCTTTCAGACCCTGGGATGCTGGGGTGCAAACCGGTATCATCACCCATGATTCCAAACCTGAAGCTTACTGCTGAAGGTAAGGAGTTGAGAGATCCGACAGTTTATCATAGGTTGGTAGGTAGACTTATCTACTTAGCCAACACTAGGCCGGACATTTCATTCGCAGTCAGCCGAGTTAGTCAGTTCATGCACAGGCTGCGTCAGCCTCATCTCGATGCAGTTTATCATATTCTTCGGTACCTTAAGTCTTGTCCTGGACTTGGATTGTTCTATGCATTAGGATCTCAGACCGGTTCTCTAGCCTGTTATTCAGATTCAGATTATGGGGGAGCATGTGACGGTCGATCTACTACGGGCTTCTGTGCTTTTCGAGAGACTCATCTTATCTCTTGGAAGAGCAAGAAGCAGGCAGTTGTCTCCCGCTCGTCAGCAGAGGCAGAGTATCGGGCACTGGCACTGGCACTTGACACGTGTGAGATTATCTGGCTACGATCGATTCTTGGTGAATTGGAATTTTCAGTGACTTCTCCATCCACATTATATTGTGATAATCGATCTGCTATTCAGCTCGCTTCTGACTCTGTACTACATGAGAGGACGAAGCATATAGAGATCGATGTTCACTTTCTTCGGGAGAAGGTTAGCAGTGGTATTGTCACTCCATCGTTCGTGGAGACCAGTAATCAGGTTGCGGATATTTTTACCAAACCTGTCACTTTATCTATTATTCGGGACTCCGTTGTCAAGCTTGACTTAGTTGACATTTTTGCGTCAAGCTTGAAGGGCAGTGTTGGAGATATAGTAGCAGCATAGTTTATTAGGGTTTTATTAAGTTTTCTTTTTTACCTTTTTATCCTTATTGTAACTCTCATTGACTATATATACGGGGGCTCTACATTTAGTTTGTATCCCTTTCACTTACATCTATCTCAAGTAACATCAAATTGTCTTAAAACAGGATCAAGCATATATCAGAAAGTAGGTATACTGAATCTGATGTGCATGGATTCTCCAACTACATAACTTATCCCCTCACCAAGTTTCCCAACCATGCACAAGCAAATGGCTTAACTAAACATCCAACATGCAGGTTGCAAATACCTAAAGACTTCGAGAATTTAACCAAAACCAAGTAGGGGCAATCTCGCTCTTATACATATATCACTCTCTCTCATGTACACACTTCAAATCTTGAAGCCCGAACCTTGATTCGTTAAAGATTTTTTTCAGGTCGTGTGAGTGGAGTAGGAGATGGATAGATATGGTGACATTGTGATCTAGGATTCAGTTTGAAGAATGAAATCGTCATTGTGTGCAAGAAACACTATCAAATTTGAAAGTGCACATGACAAAACCAACAGAGAGAAAGTTCGGATCAGCAAAGAAAAAAAAGGTAGAGAGGCAAGTGCTTTGATCTTTGGTGGTCATTGTTTGGAAGATTTGCCAGGAGGAAGAGAAAGAGAGACAGAGAGTTTTAGCCACTTTAACAACTATATGACAAATACTTAGGATTGTCACAGTGATCAAAGCTGATGGGCCTTTTACCTTCAGGGATGAAGGATTTTAGATAGGTACAAATGACACAAGTACTACAAGTCCATGTTCATAAGTTGTAACCACATATCCAAAAGTGGCTTTCAGTAACATTAGTCCCAAGAAATGAAGAAAGAAAAAATTCTAACTTCAACACAAAATACCCTAGTATAATTCCCAAGTATTAGGAGAGAATTTGAATCAAATTGGCACCTAAAAGCACCTATCCACACAACTGTTCAACTTGAGTTAATCTAACATTCTGTTTGTGCATTAAGCATCAATAATGCAATCCCGTAAGCTTTCAGATCTGCCAATGGACACCTTCAGGCATCTTGACAAGGAATTGCAAGCATTGGAATTATCCTCCTCCATCTAATTCCCAAAATCATTTTTCACAAAAAAAATAAAAAAATAGTTGTCATGCAAGCTTCAAACCTCATCATCTTCAAATTAAAATAAGAAAAAAAAGGCGAGACATATTTTGCTAGAAAGGGAAGAAAAACAAAGAAGCTTGATTCATACCCTTCCCGGCTCTGAAAAGACTTCTTACTTCCTTTGGAATTATCTCATCAGGGGCAGAACATGAGCATCTGGTAATCATAAAGAGAAGAGCATCATGAAAGGAGGTCACCATATACCACATTATAAAGACACCTAAAGGCACCTTTTACAGCTCATCTATAACAAAAACTGAAGATTATTTGATAATCTTTTAATCTCACAAAATGTCATAGCCAAAAGCAAATAAATAAAATATTGAATACCTGTTTGAATCCCAAATGTTATCAGAACATGTCCACCTTGGAGGGAGAAGAACATGCATGGGCAACCTTCGCCATTTGGAACAACTATCACACTGAGCCCATTGTTCCTGTTCCCTGCATAATAATGCTCAATACATTCAGCGGTAGATGGATACTTCTCCAAGTGACACAATAAACTCAACTGACAAAGTGACCTTCATTTTCTCAAACATGCTGCACAGGTGATAAGATACACTAGTAAGAACTAGTTCGTGACCCTCATTTTCTCAAACATGCAGCACTGACAGCAAGGTAGACTAGTAATAAGTAATAACTAGTTCATTCTTCATGTAGCTAGTATTAAGAGAGTTTGTATCCCACATCAAATAATTAAGATCACCCAAGGTTGGTTTATATACTTGAGGAGCCACTCCACCCATTGCCAATTAGTATTGGTTGTTAGGGGAACAATTAATGAACAAAACAGTAGAAAATGGAATGAGAAATGACAAGAGCAAGAATCCAAAGCAGCAACTTCTCATTAATATCCCTCTCCCTCCCTTCTTTTCATGGTTGTTTATAACTGTTGGAGTTATAGTCTAGCTTGTTAGGGTTTTTTCTTTTTTACCCTTACTATGACTTTTTATGTCTTGCCTAGACCAGAGGGATGTTCAAATCTTTTGATACTATTGTTTATATACGGGGCTCTACACTTATTTTGTATTCCTTTGACTCAAACATATTTCTCTAGTTGATATCAGAGCCAAAACCCTAGCCCCTACCTCTAATCCTAACCCTAGCCTTCTATACCTCATTGCAACAGCCTGCTGCCACCAGCGACAGCCACCAGCAGCCAGAACCCAGCCCTCACCCTCTGCCCAGCCACAAGCCAGCCAGCCACCCGTGCCATCACCAGCAACCAGTGACAACCCCGCAAACCAGCAAACCTTCCCAGCATAACAAGAACCAAACCCACCCAGCAAACCCAGCAGCCAGCCAACCCACTGCCCGCCGACAGCCCGCAACTGCCACTGCTAAGTCCTCTACAAGCAAACCAACTCCACCAACAGCCACTGCCCAACCCAAACCAGTGAAACCAGTCTCAGACAAACCAGCCCCACTGCCCCAGCAACTCCAGCGACAGCCCAGCCCACTGCCGGCAGTCCCAACGCCAGTCTGCCACAGCTTTGTGCTTCACGTTCTTCATCGCAATGCCGCCATCTCTTCGCACCATCTTTTTTTTTTCCTTAGGGTTGCAGCATCTAAGACTTTTTAGGAGGGGGTCGGATCCTCTTCTCCGTTGATCTGCTTTTGACGTAGTAAATCACTTATATATTTACTGAATTTCTGGACACCGTGACTTGATTATTTGGGAGCTTTCAGGACCTTCTTTATCTGTCGTTACTATTCGACTGGAGGTATATTGTGCTCCCTTATTTTATCTCTCTATTTATCTTAGAGTATTTTTTGTCAAGGGTGCCCAAGTATTGTTGTTGATATGGCCACTATTGAGAAACTTGAGACCCCATCGTTAGTACTTCCACCTTAAATGTACTACCTGGTTCTCCCACTTTTCTGTTTAACTAGTATACAATACCTACTGGCACAGTTGCATTGCTGGCAATGCCGGGCATAATCTCTCAGAAGGTTACAGCACAGTTGTTGAATGATCGTAACTTTACTAAGTGGTCCCGCTCATTCCAATTTTTCTTAGGCCGTGTAGGGAAGTTTGATTGGCTAACAAGACTTCACCCAAACCTAGTTGATGACGACCCTGGATATTCTGCGTGATTCTCTGAGAACTGCGCTATTCTTGAATGGTTATTTGACTCGATGGAGCCATCTATTTGTAAGATTTACCAGTTTCATAGTTCTGTTCCAAAACTATGAAACACATTATCAAATATGTATTCCTAATCAAGATATGAAGTTTGTATTTATGAACTTTCTCAGGAGCTCTCATATGCTCGGCAAGGAAATATGACCATGGTTCTAAATAACAGTAACGGCTATCATAACGGTAACAGTAACATTGTAACGGACGCAGGATATAACGGACGTTACGTAACGGTAACGAAAACCGGATTCGTGAATATTTAATTTTCATTCACAATTCCTCCTAAAAATGAATTTATGTATATTTCAACTCAAAAACTATTGAGATATAAGTTTTTAGTGGTTTATAATTTATTTTATTATATCATTATGAGTTACTTTAGATCTTAAATGATTTTAGTTTATATCTTAGCTTAAACATACAATTTTATAGTGATTTTAAGTCAAGGGGGAAGAAAAAATTAATAGAAAAAGATATAAAAATCAAAAGATGTTTTAATTCATTTGACCCGCCTAGACCCATTTGACACACATTTAATAGTTATACCCAACACGTGTACAGGAAGTAAGTTCTCCAAATGTCCAACTCTTCACTCAAATTTGGACGGGTGGCAGCCTTATCATTTACACACATACCACCTAATCTACAGTGGTGAGAAGTGCAAAATGTTGTATTATTGTCTTTTCTCTCTCTATCGTTGGCTACCAATTTCTCGCCCCCAATAACCTGCAGCTGATCAACTACAGGATAGAAGAAACGGTGGAGCAAATGACCTTCCTCGTCTGTAAACTCTGTGGTGCTTTGTGGCCAATGTAATGGTGCCCATGGCAAAGTCAACTGTAATTGTTTGAGAAATTAGTGTTGTCGCTGCCAAAAAGAGTGACTTCTATCGGTATTGATTGGTGGGCTTCATCAATTTTGTAGTATTTTGTGAGTTTTTTCTTACCAAACAAATTGTTTTAGCTAAAATTCATGGCCTTTATTTGGCATGGCTTGCAATTTGAGTTTTTTTTTGTAAAAATTGTTATGACTTTGAGCAAAATTAGGAAAAATAGGGCAAAGTTTAGACGGGTCGACCCGTTACAACCCGGTAACGACCGTTACTGAAGTGAATTTTATTCTAGCCGTTATATAGCTCCGTAACGGAAACGCCGCCCACTGATACCATTATGTAACGGGCGTTACGTTACGGAACGGGGCGTTACGTTACAGAACGGGCGTTATTCGAAACTATAGATATGACAGTTCATGATTTTTATGACTATTTGACACAGCACTGACTTGCGTATGAGACTCTACGTCCTCTTACTACTATTCCAAGGATAGAGCCTGAAAGAGCAGCATTCCTACATACTCGAGAGTAAGATGATAGAATTCTCAAGTTTCTTATGGGACTTCGTGATGAGTTTGAAGAACCTCATTCCCAGATCTTATCGATGATGAGACTTCCGTCTCTTTATGAGGTGTATGTGATGATTGAGCAACATGAGCGTCGTGTCTGTATTGTATTACTTCTAGTTATGACCTTGGCTCCTCAGGCTGACCAAATGGCCCTAGCATTTGCTACAGGATCTCGTTCAGGACCCTCAGCCAGCAGTGGACAGAGCCTGGACTAGTGCCGTTTGGGCGCCCTAAATCAGCACAGACAAGGAGATTCTCATCAGTGTGATTATTGTGGCCGATCAGGACATCTCAAGGCTGCATATTGGAAGCTCCATCCGATGCTTAAGTCGCCTCCTCGTGACCACATTACTGCTATTGCTGAAGTACCACCACCTATTGTCGCTGCTCTTGCAACTACTATTCCTTCTCCTTCTTGGGAGAGTGATATAGATGCTATCACTTTCCGATTTGATATACTTATGTCAGCCTTGATTTTTCAGGGTCCAACTATTGTTGCAACCACTATAGGTATACCTCGTGTCTTTCATGCTTGCGTCAGTCCATCTCCCCTTTGGATACTGGACTCGGGTGCGAATGATAACATGACTGGTGAGGCCCATCACTTCACTACTTTTGATGAGCAGTTACATACACAGGTTCAGTTAACAAATAAGACACATGCCCCTATTATTTATTAGGGGTACAATCCGCCTCCCAGATGATTTTACATTACGCTCGATTTTTCATACGCCAAAGCTGGTCATGAATCTATTATCTATATATTAGTTAGCCAGAAATTTTTACTGCATGGTTGTGTTCTTATCTGATCCGTGTTATTTGTAGGGCCTGAGTACCAAGAGAATTATTATTAGGGGACATGAGAGAAATGGACTATATTATCTAGGCAATCCACCTCCAATTTCACCAGATCCTACACCTATATCACCTACACCTGCTTTATATTTATTTGTTTCAAGCTTGCATGCTAGTATTTTACCTAGTACTTGTCGTTATGATTTTTTGTCACAAACTGTTCAGTTGTGATATCACTATTTTAGGAATTCAAATTTTAAATATTTATATATGTTGTTTCCTGCTTTGAGCAATGCTTATGTTGGTGACAAACTTGACTGTGTGATATGCTCCTTATCGAAACATGTTAGGACCAATCATATTCTTTGCATGAACCAGTCACCCAGGCCATTTGACATAATATTCTATGATATTTGAAGACTCTCTCCTACTACTGCTCTGTCAAGTGCTCGATACTATGTGACATTTATAGATAACCATACTCGTTATCCTTGGTTTTACATTTTGCATAGGAAGTTCGATATACTCCATGTCATCACTTAGTTTCTCCAAATAATTAAGACACAATTCAATGTCATTGTTCGTACTCTTCGTTCGGATAATGCCAAAGAATGCGTTTGATGCCTTAGTGTCTCACCTTTTTTCTCAGAGTATCTTTCAGCAGTTCACTTGCCCATATACTCCTGAGCAAAATAGAATTGCTAAAAGAAAAAATAAGAGTCTAATAGGGATAGTACGTTGTATGCTTAGAGGTATGAGGGTACCAATATCTTATTGGTATTTTGCTGCTTTGACTTCTACCTTTCTGTACAATCGTACACCGAGTCATGTTCTTTAGCACAGGACTTCCTTACAGGTCTTATTCCCTGAGCGAACACTTTTTTCGGTCTCCTCTCGTATTTTTGGCTGCACATTTTTGTTCAGGATTGGTCTCGTACTCGCCATAAGCTTAACGATAAAATGATTCATTGTGCCTTTGTGAGCTATTGTCATCAGTCTAAAGGGTATCGGTGTTATGATCCTATCTGGCGTCGTATGTGTCACAATCTAGATATTATTTTTTTTTAGCATATTTCTTATTTTTCTTCTAGACATGTGTCTACCCTCTAGTTGATGATATTCCCTTTGATTTTTCCTTATCACAAAAGCAAGAACCACTGGTCAATGTCACTACAGAGTCACCAATCTCTCTTCCTTTACAAGTTTATGCTCGTTGCCTCGCTCTCATCCCCTACTGATATCCCTTCTATCTCAGGCAATGCAGGTAATATTTCTTAGTTCGTTGAGCATATTGATGTAACTATTGTTAATACTGATGAAATTGCATATAGTGAGCCAATTACTTTACCTAATTAGACATTGTCAGTTGAGGATGATGATTTAGGGCGTCGTTAGCTCCGTCGTGATTGTCATCCAGTTGTTCGTTATGATTAGACCTCTAGGACTTTATGTTCGATCTTTGGTTATGTTTCTTAAGGTGATTTGTCTCCTAAATTTTGAGCTTATAATATGGCCTTATTAGATACGCCAGTTCCTCGCTCTGTTTCAAAGACTATGCGAGAGCCCGATGGGTTCTTGTCTTGCAAACAGAGATAGACGCTCTTCAACGTACCTTCAGGGGTGAAGCCTGTTAACTGTCGCTAGGTTTATAACCTGAAGTTTCTTGCGGATGGTACTATTAATCGTCACAAGACTAGGCTTATGGCAAAGGATTTTACTCAGGTATCAGGTCGAGATTTTAGTGCTACCTTTGCCCTCGTGGTAAAATTAACTACCGTTCGGTTGATTATTTCTCTAGTTGTGAAGTACTCTTGGCCTCTTCATCAATTAGATGTGAAGAATGCGTTTCTTCACAGTGATCTGAAAGAGACTATTTATATGGATGTACCGAACTTTCGTGGTGAGGGAAAATATGCTTGGAAGGTATGTCGACTGTATAAGTCTCTTTATGGACTGAAATATTCACCACGAACATGGTTCTCTCGGTTTAGTGTAGTTGTACATTTAAGGTTTACCAGATGTCATTCTGATCATACATGCTTCATTCAACGGAATACTTCTAGACTGTATCATTCTTTTGGTATATGTGGATAATATTATTATTAGTGGGGATGATATTTCTAAAACTACGCAAGTCAAGGTAGACCTGGGAAGGCCTTCGGTATGAAATATCTTGAATTTCTAAAATACTTTCTTGAGATTGAGATTGCCCGTAGCAGCAGGGTATTGTTCTTTCTTAGAGGAAGTATATTCTGAATCTTCTCTCAAACACTAGAATGTTGAGGTACAAACTGGCATCATCACTCATGACTCCAAGCATGAAGCTTACTGCTGAAGGTGAGGAGTCGAGAGATCTAACTATCTATCAAAAGTTGGTAAATAGACGTATCTACCTAGCTAACACTAGGCCAGACATTTCATTTGTTGTCAATCGAGTTAGTCAGTTCATACACAAGCCATGTCAATTTCATCTTGATGCAGTTTATCATATTTTTTGGTACCTTAAGCCTTATCCTGGACTTGGATTGTTCTATGCATCAGGATCTCAGACTGGTTCTCTAGCCTGTTATTAAATGCAGATTATGAGAAAACATGTGACAATTGATCTACTACGGGCTTTTGTACTTTTTAAGGGACTCATCTTATCTATTGGAAGAGTAAAAATTAGACAGTTGTCTCCCGCTCATCAGTAGAGGTAGAGTATCGAACACTGGCACTTGACACATTTGAGATTATTTAGTTATGATCGATTCTTGGTGAGTTGGGACTTTTAATGACTTCTCTGTCCACCTTATATTGCGACAATCGATCTACTATTTAGCTCTCTTCTGATTTTGTAGTACACAAGAAGATGAAGCATATAGAGGTCGATATTCACTTTCTTCAGGAGAAGGTTCGTTGTGGAATTGTCACTCTATCGTTTGTGGAAATCACTGATCAAGTTGCAGATGTCTTCACCAAACCTGTCACTCTATTTATTTTTCGAAACTCCGTTGTCAAGCTTGGCTTAGTTAACATTTTTGTGCCAACCTTGAGGGGGAGGGTTGGAGTTATAGTCTAGTTTATTAAGATTTTTCTTTTTTACCCTTACTATGACTTTTATGTCTTGCCTAGACCAAAGGAATGTTCAGGTTTTTTTATACTATTGTTTGGTTATATATATGAGCTCTACACTTACTTTGTATCCTTTTGACTCACATATTTCTCTAGTATAACCAATGGTGTGAGTCAATCAAACATAAATGATATATGTTATTATGGCTCAATTTCATACCATTTCACAAATCAACTACATAATACTAAATTCTAAATCCAACCAACACAATATTTCACAAATATACGTCAAAGAAATTTAGAAAGAAATAATTTCGTCCAGAGAAACCCTCTGGTCAACCAATGATGATAACCAAATAAAGTCATGTTTAATTTCTTACCCAATGCTAAGACATAAACTGATCAAATACAGATGATGCTAAACAATCTATTTTATTTTCCATATGATTAAAATTATGAGATTATACCAAATTTTTCAGAAAATTAGTTTATGGCTCCTATTACTTGTAAGAAATCCTTCTAGTCACCTAGTGATGATAACCCAATACATTCATGTTTGATTTCTTACCCAATGCCAAGCCATAAGCTGATAAAATACCTATGATGCTAAACAATCTATTGATGATGCTAAGCAATCAATTTTATTTTTCATATGATTAAAAATATGAGATTATATCAATTTTTTCAGAAAATTAGTTTATGGCTTGTATTACTTCTTATGTTTTAAGTCCATAAAAATTCACCAAGAAATATGAAGTTCATTCCATGATAAGTGGCCTCTCATTTGCCTCTCCCTTTTCTTTCCTTTTCTTTTTTTTTTTTTGTTTGATTTCTACTCTTCTAATTTAGAGCAAAGTCTACCAAGTTTTGCTCACTTTAAGCAAGTAAACCACCAGCTTAATTAACTGACCCCTCATCTCTTAGTTGTAGAGACTTGAGGGGGTCAATTAACAGTAAGTTCCATAACCCTCAAAAACTTTCAACAGGCCCAATGCATTTTGAAACCTCAGTGGGTCATTTAATCAGACATCACCTAAGCCATTTGAAAATTCACTAATAAATTGCCAATAAGACCAATGACCAAGGTTCCAATCAAGTGGATCCTTCAGCTGTCCAATAATCTCCCAGTTACCTGTAGGACGGTCTGGATCTGGACATGTTAGCAAGAGAGAGGGAGGGGGGGAGTCCTTGTGCATGAGGCTCCTGCAATTGCGGGGTCTAAAGAGGATTAGATGTACGCAGACTTCTGCTGGCCGGGAGCTGGTTTCCGCTTCTCGAACCCCATATTTTCTTCAAAAAAGCAGGCTTGCTGAGGTGTCCAGACCGATTATGTACTATTTAGAACATCTTTCAACTCCCCCTAATTGGAGAGTTGACAAATAAGCAGTTCAAACAATTGGATTGGAGATTACAAACATGACAAAACATCTTTTGGCCAAAGGTTCCACCAGAATATGTTAATCAGTTACAGCCCCTGGGAAAAATTTATTAAGGTAAGAAAATAAACTATGAAACCTTACCCGGATGCTTGGGCTGTGAATAGAGTCCTCTTTCCAAAAACTGGTGGTTCCTAAACAAAACATTAATCAAAATTCAAGATCCCCAACAAGCCAAAGTATCATTAAAGAGTATATTTTGTATCAAAAAAGAATAACGAGACGAATTGGCATATTTGTAATAAACATTAATTGTTCCAAAGGGATCTATGATTACATCATATTCTTCAACATCATGATTCTCAATCATGACTATGGTTGGCTTGGCACCGGGGGATGAGCGGAACAGATCCTGTGCTTCTAGCCATGTGACTTGCAGCTCCAAAGCATCTTCACTATGAATGTGCAGTCTCTTGCTTTTCCCAATGTTTTGAGTCCCCTTCTTTTCCAGAGTCAGCATGGGCTGCTCTAACAAATCCTTGTTTATTCTGCCCCCATGCTTCTCCTATTATGCCAATTAAAGGGATCCCAATCAGCCAAAATGCGAAATTAGACATAGGAATCAGGTAAGGATTCTAGCTTCCTTTTAGCGATTGGGGAAGGCAGAGAACCACTTACAGGAGGCGGGCTTTCATTAACAACAAAAAATGAAGTTTCTCCAGAATGACAACCGTTGGGAAGGGAAGATGTTTGGGCATCCTGTTTGTTCATGCAAAAAGTTTACGAGTTTGCTACCACAAAAGGAGAAAAAAAATGTAAAGAGAATAGGTAGTGGAAGAGAGAGCAACAATTCACTAAAGCTTGACCTGCACGCCAACAATTGTTGCCTTTCGACAGCCCATAACAAGTTTGCCTTCAGGATCTATTCGACTAAATGTCACTGTACAAAAAAAGGAAATAAATATGCAAAAAATACGATCGAGAAAGCATTAAAAGATGTGGGTGGATTAACTCCTATTGAGAACCAATGTTACAGATTTAACAATTTAAACAGAGAGGCCTAGGTTTTTTGCATCAGGATTCGTCAATGCAACATATCTATGCATTCTAAGGAGAACAGATATCTTATAAATCAGAAGATGGCAATATCCAAATTCATGAAAAAAAAAAAAAAAGCACATGTAGGATATTAGCTGTCATTTTAAAATCTCATGGGCAATACAAAGAAAATATTCCACAAATGAAAGTAAAAACACAAACCTGTTGAGGAGATTGTTATGGATATAATTACAAACAAGCAGGTTCTTACACCTGTTGCTGTTAGCAATCAATAATGAACCTAAAGAACCAACGATCATAAGAAACATTGAACTATCCAAACAGGAGTAACTAAAACTAGCTACAGAAGACTATAAAAGCCAAAAAAATTATATCAAAATTTGAAATAAGATAGCCCAAACACTACAGAAATGTTAGCACCCCATAGTTGCATCACAAGGATTATATATACAGGTTTTGTAAACTTTGACCAAGTGACTTAATGATGCAAATTAATATAAAAGGACAACAAATAGCGGCATAACTAACACAGGATGAAAATATGCAAATCATAAACCACATTCAAGCACAAATGGCATGAAGAATACCAGTGTCACCAGCTCGTAGTTGCATACTCTGTATGCAAGGGGTGATGCCCTCTAAAACATACATCCTGCTGTTATTATTAGGCCAAAATCTAAACTGAAATGTCCACTCTTTCCTTTTAATATCCTGAATCCTAATTGGCACACCTTCTGATTGAGATATACGAGGAAAATAAGCCTGCAACCATTCCCAATTTTCAGGAATTCAGTTCCATGGAAGAAACAAGGAGGGAAAAGGAAAAACAAGTAAAAACTTACTTCAGCACATGCCTTGGGTAGGACCAAACGACCAATTCGACCAGCATCACTAGCGCTTAAAACCTTCTCAAACAATGGCACAATAGTGGAATTTAAACTTTAAGACAACAGATTTAAGGTGGAAACTACATTTGTATCAATAAATACAGAAAGAAAAGAATATTAACATGTAGATCAGTAGATGGCTCTACTACTGGAACTAACTATAATTAAGGATACTCTCCAGATAACTGCTGCAACTCTTCGTCTGTAATCCTTGGCCAGTATCGTGGGAGTAATTGATGGCGGCCCCGCCCTTCGGCAGGAGGCCTCGCAATGAGTGGCTGAGAAATTTTCCCTTTTTTTGCCTCTGAGCTAATGTTGAGGCCAGCCTTGAGGGGCTTCGGCAAAATATGTCTTGTCTTCTGCCCTTGTTGCAAGAGAGGAACTTTGTTCTGTTCTTTCCCTTCGGCAACCTCACCAGGAAAAGGCAATATAGGATTTGGAGAGCATAAAGAAGTGCTTAAAGAGAACCTCAAGGATGGCTGAGCTACTGACTCATACATATCTTCAAGGCCTAGCGTTGGCCCACTGCTACCTAAATTGGAAAATCTAGATTGTCCAACTGACTGTTGGATGAGACTTGGAAACCCTATGCCACCTTCCCCAGTAGGATGTGTCTTGTCATCTGGTTTGACCTGCCCATTAGATATATTCGTGTCACCCTTCTGACATTGAGGGAAGGGGCTATGCTGATTTTCCTCTATGGCATTGCTTAACTGCATGAGCTTCCCTGTTTCAAAGCCATTGCAATCTATTGTTGCATCAACATTGCAGGATTGCAGATTGGCTAGTACCCTCAATCTGCCATATCCATGAAGAACATCATCGCTTGGGATCTGCATAACAAGTTGTCAAACAGAAAGAAAGGCACTGAGATAAAAATATGTGTGACGAACATATTATAGGAGTAAAAATGTCAGGTAAAAAAATATTACATTCCTAATAGTATTATCAACATTTCAATTTAGGAAACATATAGATAAGATGACCAAAATTTGCTACGTCTCAGGTAAAAAGAACAGTCACTATATTAAAAAAAATTCAAGAACAAAAGGCTAAAAGAATAGCATTTATTTTCCCTGACAAAAGAAAGTCAGTTCTACTACACCACCAGACTAGTGTAAAAATAATAAGAGGCAAAGAAAATACACAAAATGATAATGATAAAAAAAAAAATAATAACTACACCACCGGTTTCAGGTCTTCTCAGATCATCTGACTAGTCCTTGGTACACAATCCACCCCACAAGAGCCAGGAAACCAGCAAGCACAGACCAAATTCTGTGGGGGTTTCCGCAAGGGGAGATTTGACCTCCTGATAATGATCAAACAACTTAGTTGGAAGCTTGGAGCTTACTTTCACAAAGGGAATGTCAAGTTAAAAAAATTTAAAGCCCTCATCTGTAAGTATGGTTCAACATGGATGCAGGTGACTAGCGACAAAGTTTCTGATCTAAAATTAGCACTCCTAAGGTTACCGGTATAATAACCCTACAAATCCACTTTAGGCAGTTTTTACAATTACAATAGTGACTGTATTCACATGTAGAGCACATGCACCCTCTACAAAAACGTATCACATTTCATCTGAAGGCATGCCTGATGAGCCAAAAAAAGAAATTAGATGCATGCAGTTTATCATTTGAATAAGTTAAACCTGTGCAACTGTGAAATTGTTGAATACCTCAACTGGTCTCATTGAGTGATTGTCAACATCTTTTGCGCAGCTTATACACCCTACACCACCAGAATCCATGTAGTCATGCAAATATTTTGAAGCAATGCATCCACAGTGGATATGCTGCCATCCAAATTCAAATTGACATATTGTGCAGAACATAAATTGAAGTTTGGACAAAATAAGGGACAATCAAGCTATTTAATTACCTTTCCACATAATTTGCATTTCCTCCAACCATCCTCCTCTAGATGGAACGTTTCGCAGAACACTGAACTCTCATAGGTAGATCTAAAGTCCAAAGAGGCCACAGCAATTAAAGGCCAAACATAAAATATAATCAAAAATATAAATATAAACAGATATTCACCCAAAAAAAATAATTAAAGCTATAGGCTGAGAAAAAATGTGTGCGCGTGGGGGGGGCGCAAAATTGATTTTATTCATAGAAGAAGCAATGCATCTTTTCCACAATGTGAATGGTGCAGAGAGAAAAAAATGACCGAACCTTTTGAAAGTTCAAGTTTGAAGGACTTCACTTCAAAATTAAACAAGTTATGAGTAAAACCATTTACAGGTTAACTTGATCAAACAACAAGGTGGTCTCCGAAAGAATGATGAGAAAGGACAGGAAATGTACTTGCCATCTACTATCCGCCTACCCCACCCCACCCCACCGAGGAAATCTACACAAAAAAATCAAGGTAACGAGTATGACTACAAATGAGTGTAAAAAAATTGAAAAGAGTAGCCACACTATTGTTCCCAAGAATCACTACAGATGTGTTAGGCCCCTGTTCTCGGGCCACCGTTTCCAGTGCTGTGCCAGTAGTGACACGGACAAGGGTTGGCAAACTATAATCTTTCTTTTTTTTCCAATAATGTAATTCGTTTTGAAAAATTATGCCCTTCCGCTTTCACGGCTAAGTGTTATTTATCCCTCCGCCAATTTAGGATCTTGGCAAACTACTAATAGAGCTAATAATTTCAAATATATAAAATCAAAAAGTCAAGAAAAAGAAGAAAAACTACCATTAAAGGTCATGTCTTTGGGCCAATTATTCAAATTGGGATCCTCTTTAGTGCTCTGTCTTGCCTCCAACCTGGAGTTATTTCTTTCAGGGATGGGAAAAAGAAAATGTGAACTAAAGACCAAAGTTATTATAATTAGGCATTGCTATGCAATTACAGTACTCTTTTCCCAAAAAAAAAATCCACAGACCCGAAATTAGCCACAAGGGAAAAAAAAAAAAGAAGGGGGCTGGAAGTAATATGGCACAAAAACTAGTAAGTCAGAAATAAGAATATTTTGGCATGAAAAAGGAAATCAAATATATATGTGTGTGTGTGTCTGTGTGTATTTTGGTGGTGTGTGTTTTTAGGGGGGGCGGGGGACCCTACCCAGATGCAACTGATAAATGAAATGTTGAACAACAAACGACTAAAATTAAGACTAGGAAATTACCCGCAGTTGGAACAGAGAGTTGCAAATCCACCTGATTTCAAGTCCCAACCTTTCTTCCATTCAGGCGACGTCGTTGCCTGGCACTTTTCATTCATGCAAATCTTGGAACCCATTGCCCCAAATCAATCCTAAATCAAATCTTTATCAAACAGCAAAATTCGAATTAAAGCCCTAAAAACCCTGTTCATAAATCTTTTATTCAACAAATCTCGAGATCAAATCAAACTCAACAAAGCACGGTAGTAAAGATTTAAAAGTCACAGATTAAAATTGTAATATAACTCACCTGCTTCAAATCTCTGGAATGTGACATTCACATGAACACCATGGGAGTTACAAAGGACTCAAGACTTGAAATCGTACTCCAAAACTTCAAATCTTAGAAGGAATCTGAAAAGATGAAGTGGGTCAACAGACTCCACACAGTGAAGGTGGAGGTCGGTGAATGGTGGGTTTGAAACGATGGTGGTGGTGGTGGTGGGGCTGAAGGGGTTAATGATAGCACAGAAAGTATGCAGATGTAGAGAGAGAGAGAGACAGAGGATGAGAGAGAGAGAGAGAGAGAGCGTATGTGCATGCAAAGAAAACAGATCCACAAAAATGCATGCACGACACTTGAAGACACAGCGAGGCCGTGGGTCGCCTCCTCCCAGCTTACTCGTAGTACCCTCTTTCCTGTGCGTGTGCGTCCCTTTGGACAGTGATAGACTAGGTTACCTACCCAACATTGAGATAACTACACCCAAGTATATGTCGGCGTCCGCTAGATTTTGGTAACTGACAGTCACACAGGTCCTGGGGAATCCACGAAACATTCGGGTCTTCTGGTCGGCAGCAACGAAAAAATGTTGGGCATAATGGTAAACATAATAAATAAGGAATAATTATTTTATTATATTATTTAATAATTACCTAAGTAAAATTTACATTAAATATAAAGATATTATATCACTCTTACACACAATATTTACCTAGTAGTAGCACCACCCACCCGCTACGTCACAAACACAACCATTACTCCCCACTAATGTCGCCTTACTGTGGTTAAACTCCCCCTCTCTAGTATAATTAAATAGTCACCCACTATAATTTATGACCAAAAATTCTTTTTTTATTTTAATAATTAAAATATTCAAATTAATTTATGCACATATTTATTAATCTTTTTTAATTTATTTACAAATAAATTATTTAAATTGAGACTAAAATATTTGATAATCCGAAATTAGAACGATACATGCAATGTAATATTGGGACCACACTGATTGAGTCGAGCTCCATGGATAAATCATAAAAATACTCCTTTTTTTCAAATGCGTTTTTTAAATACACCTTTAGAAAGCAAAAGCACATTTAAGAGACACTTTTTTTTTTACCAAAGACACGTTTAAAATAACATGTTTTCAAAAGGGTAAACCACATAAATGGCCCTTAAATTTTAGTCTTTATTTGAAATTGTCCCTTAAACTTTTAATTGTTTAATTTATCCCCTGAACTATTTAATTCATTCTAGTCAAGACCTTCTATTAGATTCAGGCATCAAGTATAGATGAAACCCTAATGTGAACTGCAGGTGGAATCTGGTAAAAGGCATTTTCAGTATTTTAGGTATTTATGTATAGTTGGCGCCTACTATCTTCTCAAATTGCCCCACTCTCTCTCTCTCTCTCTCTCTCTCTCTCTCTTCTTCATCTTCTTTGGTGGTTCATCACCTAAAATCAATGTCAGTCATCATTGATGGAGAACGCTATCAAGATTTTAAAAAACCCACTAGAAGATTTTACAAAAGAAAAACTCAGTATTTGTTTAATTCAAACCAATTTTTAATCAAAAAGGGAAGGCAAATTCAAAACCATATGATTTTGATGAATCTATTAAATTAAAACCTCAAAAACCAATTCCCAATATGCTTAGTGGAGGAGAAGTATACATTGCTAAAAAAATATCAAAATAAGCTTTACAAAACTTAGAACAACATAAATGTTTTAGAAGCCAAATCCATTGAGAAATTCATTCTAAATTATAGTGAACATCAACTCACAAAAAATATCTTTGAACACTCTAATTCATCAGAATTCAAGTTATGGTGGGATGTCATGGCATCGATTTGGGTGGCATTCAATAATTCGACAACGCTATGGCGGCATGATTTGCATTGTTATGGTGGCGTCAATTTAGGCGTGTCGATTTGGGCTGCTATGGGTGTGACAGTGGATTTTTTTCGACGAAGATAAAGAGAGAAGGAGAATGATTAGGGCTTAAGGGAGAAATTAGGGGGAGAACAAGTGAAAATCAATTTTCTCGTCAGTAATGTGTCCGACATCAATTTTCTATGATTCTTTCTAGTGGACAGCTTCGGTGTACGCGCGAGAATGGGTGGGAAAACGGTAGGGGTTTGAGTAATCGAGGGTAAAGAAGAAAAGATATTAACACCAACTGTACGTAACACCTGAAAAAACTGACAATGCCCTCCACTGGCTTTAATTTGTAATTCACGTTAGAGTTTCATCCCTAGTTAATGTCTAAATTTAATAGAAGATACTGATTAAAATGATTTAAATAATTTAAGATATAAATTAAAAAAATTAAAAGTTAAAAGGGCAATTAAAAACAAAAACTAAAGTTTAAAAGTCATTTATGTGATTCTCAAAAAGATTGTTTGCATAATTGTATTTGATGACACTGAAAGCATGTTTTATAATCATAGTTTTTTTTATAATAAAGTGTATTTATTAAAATGCATTCAAAAAATATTATCTTATGGTATTGAATAAATTTAAAACAACAATAAACAATAAAAAAATTTACAACTGCATTTCGTTGCTTTTTTTTTTTTTTTATTCTTTTTGAGCAATGCTAGGTGTATTAGCAGAGCCACTAAGGATCAAGATAAACATGTGTCAACTCTCAATTTTTTTGTTTTACCATTAGGTATTATATTTTTTTTAAGTATATATAATTATGTCCATCTTATTATTTATTTAGCAAATATTATTAAGACTTAATTTGTGATCTTAATTTGGGGACACAATCTAATATAGCCATTGAATTAGAAGAGAGTTTATTCTAACATTGAAATTCACAACTAATTCAAATATTGCACTAAATTAATTTCCTATAGCGTTACTCTATTTTCTTATTATATTAATTAGTACATACTTATATCTAAATGACTAGTAGGAGACACACTTCATACATATTCAAAGTAATTTAGACATACTGGGTTCATTTTAAATTCTTTTGATTAATTTGACCATTTACTACTGATGTGCACTTTAACATTGAGTTTAAAACCTATCAGAGATTTATTGTCTTACTAACAAGATTTTAAAATAAAAAATACGTTGTATATTGTTTAGTGTACATATATGTGATTTTAATATTAATTTTATAAGTCATTAATAATCAAATCATCAGACAACACTATCAATGTATGATTAACCTCATTTTCAATAAAAAATTATAATTAATCTATTTTTTAGTGTACACATATATACATATAATTTTTAATATTTATTAAAATTTATTGCATATTCAATAATTGTGATTAATCAAATTATTTTAAATCGTTTCCCTCTTTTTTTTTTTTTTTTTTTTGGGTAAGTGAACCGCCATGAATTCCTTCTATTTAATAAGCCAGAAAGGTGCAGGAAGCTTCCCAAAACACCAAACGGGCTAAATTCCCGCCTTTTCCCTCCATTACGAGTGCGTGCGATCACAACAACTTTGAAACAACAGCGAAAAATTTCAATCTGAGTGCTTTTCGTATGTACGGAATTTCGATCGACATAGTCGAACAATGTGAGTTCTTGTAGACAACTAAAATTTTCAGAATCTGTGAGTCGGTGCTCTTTCATTGATTGTTTTTCGTTAGATCTTGTGCAGAACTCGATCGATACAGTCTTTCCATTGGATCTTGTAGTGAATTGTGATCGACACTGTCAGCATCTCAGTAATTGTCTCCTCTATTGAAAAGAGTGGGAATCAATTTTTCAGCGGCAATGTTTTTGCACTGAACCTTTGTTTTCCGTTGAATCTTCAGCTGAATTTCAATTGGCAGTGTCTTTTTCGGTGGATCTTGCGCTGAATTCCGATCGGCACATCTTGCACTAAATTTCGATCGACTCAGTCTTTCCGGAGGATCTTGCACTGAATTTCCATCGACACAGTTGAACAATCTGAGTAAGTGTATCCTCCACATAAAAGATTGTAACTTCAGTCGCAATGTTTCTGCTCTGAATCTTTTGGGACTGTATTCTGATTAATTTCTGCTATTATTTAATTTGAATAATCCTCCGAATTGTCGTAATAATTTTTATCTTCGGAACATTGGTTGGTTGTGCAGGCAGTTTTTGCTTTGTTGAGGCGGTGGGTCACGTATTCTATACCCGACAATGTTGCAATGGATGGGAGGATCAAGGAGGAAAGTGGCAACTGTAAGTGCAATGTAAACTTAATATTTATACTCCTTTTATGAATCCCGTGTTTTTTTCCCAACAAAGAGAATTTTCTATTTTGAAGAAATCGAATGCTGTACCACAGTGATTTCCAAAACGATCAGATTGAATTACTTTTACTGGAAATCTTTTTGAAATCGTGTAGTGTTACGGACTGTTGATTGGGATTGTTCCGGGATTCATGAAAGTATTATTGGGCCCGATGCTATTAGAAACCAAACCTTGTATTGGAAAAGATGGAGATAGTGGAGGGAAGTCATGAGAAGCTCAAGTTTGCCTTGAAGTTCATACCAGTTTTTAAATAGTTAGAACATACATCTTTTCCTCCTTTCTGGTGTAAGACTACCTGAGTACCTTACTTTTTAGTAGTTCGTTATAACACCAAACATGTAGAATCCGTTGGTATATGACATGCTATATGGCAGGTGAAGTTCTTCTCACACTCATTTTACTTAGTTAGCATATACAATCTATATATTCTTAACACATTTTAATAAAACAGAATTTGACCTCTTCCTCACCTTCTTGTCAATAATTTGAGGCTTATGTGATTGATAAGACTGTGACATATATAGTTATGATGTTGTAGCTTGCCTCTAGTAAAATCAAGTTTATTTGAGTATATGTTTCTTGTGTTTCTGGGTGCATGGAATTGTTTGCTCTGACATGGGAAAATTCAGTCAAGACAGTCAACGCAAAAAAGGTACAGAAATGTTTCCAATTATCTGCATTTGATAATAAAACTAGCAGTCTTATTCCTTTACACTAATCTTGTTGAAAGCTTGTATCAATGTATGAAGATTGACCTTTTTTTGCATGAGTTCTCCTAGGCAAAAGCAGTATTTTGAGCAAAGAAAACGACAACAGCAACAGGTGGCTGGGCAAGAGAGCTATTCAGATGGAACAAGCACCTACAGTCAACATCAAAGTAATAATCGATCACTGGATATTCTTAGTTTACTGAACTTGTTCACAGCTGCTCAGGAATGCAAGTTCAGTTGCCCCAGTTGTAAGTGTATCTATCACTTTTGTAACTTCTTAAAGACGCAATGGTTGCTCTTTCCTCTCTATTATCTCTCTTTTTTAGAGGTTGAGATTTTAGATCAAACATAATGATGGGACATGTAGCTAAGACCTTCTGGGTTCTCAACATAGTCATTGACAATTTTGTAAATTCCGTTTCTTGTCTAAAACCATTCTTTGATTTTGAATCAACATTCGATTTGAAACTATTGGCCAACTTCCAGGGTTACTTCTTTTCTGGGGTCATTATCTTTGACATTTTTTTTACAAGTACAATGTGGTTAGCTTGTCACACTACCTATTTGCCAATGTGTCAAAATTCTCAAAAAAGTTTGGTCTAAGATGCTGTTTACATCCAGAAAGTCTAGAAAGATGGCATTATATGAATAAAAAACTCAATTTGACAATTGTAACTTAGTTATGGATTATTTGCCATGTAGATTTGGTTTATAACAGTGAGTGCTCATGCTTTTAATGTTCTTCGATTTTTTTTTTTGTGTGTTTTAAACACATGTTGACTTTCTTTTTCTCCCTTAAATTTACCTTCTCATGACCATACAAGCAAGTGAAAGTCTGAAAGGTGATGATGCTTTTGAAGTCGGCTATCAAAGTACACAGTGCCCACCAATAATTCAAACCAAAAAAGTCACTCCATTGGACTTTATTGAAATTAAGGAAGCAAGTATGTTTTTGGAACTTAATCCAAGTTTTATTGCCTCGCTTAGGCCAGCTATTTCCTAATTTTGTGAGTTTGCTATGCTGTTTGCATGATTAGATGGTGATTCGGGAACTTCAACTAGCTGCCAAGTGGAGGCTGCATACTCGAAGAAGTAAGTAATGCTGACTAATGAACCTTTGTACACATTCACACACGGTAGTATAAAGAGCTGCTCAATAGAACTTTCCCCTGTCCAGAAAATATTTTTAGAGGCTTCTAGTATTTTTAATTGGTAAAATACTATCTCTTGTGTATGTAGTTTGCTTTGCACATGCATGTTTCCTAGTATGTGTGTTTCAGTATAATTTTTGTTCAGAAACTTTGCATCTTTCCATCTCCTTGCTGGAGAATTGTTCATGTTAAGAGTATTAGGGTAGTATATATAAATTATTAATAGTGTTAGGGTATTATGTGTAAATACAAGAGGGTGTGTATGTGTAATTCTTATGATTATGAGTTACCTATAAATACAAGTGATGTATGAGGGTTAGGTTAAGTTTTTAATCTCTCTTTGTTTCTCCCAAAACATTGTCTCTAATATTATTATATTAATCTTCTAAACTTAACATGGTATCAGAGCCATACGATCCTAAATACAAATTTTAGTGTGAGTTTGTGATGTGAAAATTACCCTTGGTTGGTGGTGTTACTGTTGAAGTTCAGACGTTGTGGTGGTGTGGTGGCTTCTACGGTGGTGTTGTGGCTTCTGCGGTGGAGATTTCGGCTGTGAAACGTTGTCGACATCGGGGCCATATTGGGGCCTTTAGTCGACTTTTGGTGGACGTGTGGTGGTCGCAGTGGTGGCTTCTGCGGTGGTGTGTGACACCGTCGAAGACCAGGTCTCTAGGAACCCTAATCTCAACGAAGAAGAAGAGATTCAATAGGTTGGATTAGATTAGGTCAAGTCCATTATTTTAAGTTCAACCCATGGTCCAACCCAAGACTCGGTCCAGCTTAGACCGGTTCGATCCGGTTTAGCGGTCTAGATCCCCTAGTCAGTCCGGTTCAGTAGTCCATAGGGCTCAGCTAGTCCGATTCAGTGGTCCAGCTCCTTTTTCAGACTGATTCAGTGGTCCAGCCCCCCTATCTTGACCGGTTCATTGGTCCAGCCCCCCTATCTTGACCGGTTCAGTGGTCCAGCCCTCCTATCTTGACCGGTTCAGTGGTCCAGCCCTCCTATCTTGACCGATTCAGTGGTCCAGCCCTATTTTCCAGTCTGGTTCAACCTTTCAACAGTCCCTTTTCTTCTGGTTCAACATGCAAGGTCCATTTGTTATGGAACCCAAGCAAGATACAAGGTTCATTACTCTATCTTTGCCCCCTTCGACTCTTATTAATGGTCCCATGACCACTGTTAAACTCAATGGAACCAATTATACTTTATGGTCCCGATTTGTTCAAGTCTTTTTTCGAGGCAAAGAATTTAAGAAATATTTGGTGGGTCCTAAACTAAAGGAAGATACTCCTGGGTATGATCAGTGGGAGCAAGAGGACGCTCAAATTATTTCTTTACTATTGAATTGCATTGAGCTTAGTATTAGTTTTACTCTACTCTACCTTGACACTGCTAAGGAGATATGGGATTACTTGGCCACTATGTATTTTGGTACAAGTAATTTTACCCGTGCGTATGAGGTGTGGAAGGAGTACTTTCGGTTGGAGCAAGGTACTCTGAGCCTTGCGGATTATTACTCTCATGTTCGGGGAGTCTGTGAGGAGATGAAGACCTACCATCCGTTTACTACTGATGCAACAGTTTGATAGAAGCAACATAAGGACCTGAATGTTATTAGATTTTTAGTAGGATTGAAACTTGAATATGAGATTCATTCTCAGATTTTGGGTGGTTCTAGTCTTCCATCACTGCTTGAGGTTTTCTCTCGTTTACAGCGTGCTACACTATCTACTCCTTCAGGCATTGATCATGGTGTCTCCACTGATCGCTCAGTACTTGTGGTTCCTAGTAGTCATAGTGATAGTCATCGAGGTGGACGTGGTGGTCGAGGAGGTCGTACGGGTGGTCGTGGAGGTCGCAGTGGATCCCGTTCCTGTTCTCACTGTGGTCGTAGAGGACACACTGTTGACTTCTGTTGGGATTTACACGGAAAATCTTCGGGTGTTGCTAATTAGGATGACACCTCGGTTGTTGTTTTCATACCTCGGTCAGCTCCACTAGACACTGGGTCAGCTACTATTATACTGGGTCGAGAGGAGTATGCTCAGTTCTTGTCCTAACAACAGGCTGTTCCATCTCTCTTCACTGTTACTTTTGTCTAGTCAGGTACTGCTTTCACTTGTTTATTGTCCTCTATCCGCAGTCCCTGGATCATAGACTCTGGTGCTTCTGACCACATTACTGGTGCATCTGATGTTTTTTCTACTTATCAGTCTACTACTTCCACACGTAGTGTTATTCTTGCTAATGGTACTTGTTCTAAAGTTTCAGGTCTGGGAACTACTTACTTGAGTCCTGATATGTCCCTATCATTCGTGTTATTTGTTCCTCAATTTCCTTTTAGTTTACTTTCCATTAGTAAGATTACCCGTTCTCTCAATTATTCTGTAACCTTTTGCCCCACTTATTGTGTCTTTTAGGATCTCAAAACGAAGAGGAAGATTGGTACGGGGTATGAAGCCGGTGGCCTAAGAAGCACGGATACGGACACGGGGATACGCCAAAATTTCAAAATGTAGGATACGGGTACGGCGAGGATATGACTAATTAAAATAATTATATATATAATAACAACATAAATAATAATAAACAAGACATAGAAAACATTACTTAAATTGAAATAGATCAAAATTCAAAAAATATATATAATTTTCAAAACCAGCAGGCAGCAGCACACTAGCACAGAAGGCAGCAACATAGATGACAAAAAAAAAAACTAGCTAGGAAAGCATAACAAAAAAAGAGAAGACCGAAGTACAACAAAAAAGAGAAAACCAGCGGGCAGCAAGCAACACATCACCGAAAGACAACAAGCTAGGAAAGTAATTTTCAATGTTTAAAACCAGTTGGTAGTAGCACACTAGCACAGAAAGGTAGCAACACAGATGACCAAGACCAAAAAAAAATCTTGAAGGCAGCAAGCAACACAACACTGGACCAAAACAAAATCCTAAAAATTCCCAATCAAATTAACCTAATCAAATTTTTTGAAAGTCCACACTCCACACAGACCAGAAGATGAAGAGGTAAGAGTAGCCGGAGATCTGAAAAAAAAAAATAGAAACAAGAAGAAGATCGTAGTCGCGCGATCGCAGGCGCAGGTGAGTCGCCATTCCTTTTCCCTCTTCTTCTTCTTCTCCTCCTCCGGTATTCTCGAGCTCCTCCTTTTCTCTTCTCTCCTCTCTCTGTCGAACGTACCGAATGTCGATTGGTGTCGGTTCATAGATCAACGACACTTTAATTTTTTCTTTTTCAAGCCAAAATGACGTATCTTTGGTCTTTTTTTTTCGTTTCGACCTACCTAAGTTTTTGAAATAACAAAAGTATCCCGTTGTATCCCCCACGTATCCGACCAAAAAAAATGACAGCCACTGTTTAAGACACTTCTACAAGTGTCGGACACGTATTCGACCATCGAACACGCGTATCCGTGTCGGACACGTCTCCGACACTGCCACGGCGACTCCCCGATGAGTATCCGTGGTTTCTAGCCGGTGACCTATATTACTTTGATTTTGATTCACTTACCCGGGCTCTACAAACCTCGTTGTCTCTTTTTCAATGACATTGTCGTCTTGGACATCACTCTCTCCAGAATCTGAAGCGCCAAGTTCTCAGTCTTAGTTGTATCTCGTCTTTGTCTTGTGAAGTTTGTCAACTTAGTAAGCATCACCATGTGTCGTTTCAGTCTAGAGTCAATAATTATGTTTCTAGTCTATTTGAGTTAGTACATTCTGATGTATGGGGTCCAATAAAGAATATTTCATCTAATAAATATCTTTATTTTGTGTCTTTTGTGGATGACTATTCTCGTGTGATTTAGTTGTTTTTGATGAAAGCTCGGTCTGAATTATTTTCTATATTTGAAACCTTTCATAAGGAAATAAAAACTCAGTATGGTTGTCGTATACGTATTTTACGTTCTGATAATGCTCGAAAATATGAATCTGATCATTTTTCAGCTTATCTTAGTAAAACTTGCATTATTCATCAGATTTTCTGTGCTTACACATCTCCACAGAAAGGTGTTGCTGAACGCAAAAATCGTCATTTGTTGGAAGTCACCCGTGCCCAGTTATTCCAGATGAATATTTCTCGATATTTTTGGAGTGATGCTGTTCTTACTGCTTGTCACCTTATTAATCATATGTCATCCTTTGTGTTAAATGGACAAAGTCTATATTTTGTCCTTTTTCTTGATAAATCCTTATTTTTCCTACCTCTTAAGATTTTTGGATGTGTCTGTTATATTCATAATTTGGGTCCTGAGTTTGATAAGCTTGATCCTCACGCTACCAAATGTGTATTTTTTTGTTATTCTCGCACACAGAAGGGATATCGTTGCTACAGTCCTGTTCTGTGACGATACTTTACTAGTGCCGATGTTACATTTGAGAAATCTATTCCATATTTTTCAGTACCTTCTCAACCTTTGGATCTGGACTTAGAGTCACCTCTTGTACCACCATCATTTTCAGATATTTCGCTGCCCACTGTGTTACTGTCTACTTTACCTCTTCGTGTATACTCTCGTCGTCCTCGACCATCGACTGAGGCGTCCATACCGTCTTTCTTGCCGCCTTTTGATCCTGGTCCATCAAGTAATTTAGACTTTTTACCAATTGCTCTTCGAAAATATACTCGTTCGTGTGTTACTAATCATCCCATTGCTTATTTTGTTTCATATGATACCTTATCTCTTGTTTTCTCTTATTTTACGTCTCAATTATCTACTATATCTATCCCTATGCATTTTCAGGATGCATTATCTATTCTGGTTTGGAGGAAAGTTATGGAGGATGAGATGGTTGCCTTACATTATAATGGGACTTGGGATTTTATTCCTTTATCCCCTGGTAAACAAACTGTTGATTGTCGTTGGGTGTATACTGTTAAATTTCATCCGGATGTTTCTGTGGAGTGTCTCAAAGCTCGGCTTGTTGCAAAGGACTTTACTCAGACCTATGGTGTTGATTATGAGGAGACTTTCTCTCCTATCGCCAAAATTTTCTCTGTTCGTATCTTGATTTCTTTGGCTACTAATCTTGATTGACCCTTGTTTCAGTTAGACGTTAGAATGCTTTCCTACATAGTGACTTGGTTGAAGAGGTATACATGGAGCAGTCACCTGGGTTTACTGTTCAGGGGGAGTATGGTAAGAGTGTATGTCGGTTAAAAAACTTTTTGTATGGTTTGAAGCAGTCACCGAGGGTATGGTTTGGTAAGTTTGCAAATGCTGTTTTAGAGTTTAGTCTTCTTCGATGTCAGACATACCATTTTGTGTTTTATAGACAGATGGATGCTGGATATGTTCTATTGGTGGTCTATGTAGATGATATTGTGATTATTGAAAATGATTCTGAGGGGATTGTTAAGTTAAAAATCTTCTTGCAGGATCGATTTCATACTAAAGATTTGAAAAAACTCAGATATTTCTTGGGAATTGAAGTGGCTCGATCTAAACAAGGTATTTGTTTATCACAGAGGAAATATGTACTTGATATGCTAGAGGAAACGGGTTTGTTGGGGGGCATATTGATTAATGTGCCTATGGATCCAAATCAAAAACTATTGATGGATGATGGTACACTGTTTGAGAATCCGGGTCGGTATCACATATTGATTGAGAAGCTTAATTATCTCACTATTACTTGACCAGATATTTCCTATGCAGTTAGTATAGTAAGTCAGTTCATGGGATGTCCTAGAGTACCTCATTGGGAGGCAGTCACTCGTATTCTACGATATCTTAAACGAGCTCCTGGACTTGGACTATTTTATCGAGCTTATGGACATCTTAGAGTTAAAGGTTTCGCAGATGCTGATTGGGCTGGCTCTCTTTCTGATCGGAGATCAACCACTAGTTATTGTACTTTCTTAGGAGGTAATGTTGTCTCATGAAAAAGTAAGAAACAATCTATGGTAGTAAGATCCATTGCTGAGGCTGAGTATAGGGCAATGGTGCATACGACGAGTGAGTTGACGTGGCTGCTACACTTTCTTCAGGAAATTGGGTTTCCAGTTCAACCTCCTTTGCAGTTGTTCTGTGACAACCAGACAACTATCCATATCGCTGCCAATCCAGTGTTTTACAAGAGAACCAAACATATTGAGGTTGATTGTCACTTTATTCGGGACAGGATAATAGCTGGGGAGATTACGACTCCATTTGTAAAATCTGAAGATCAGCTGACAGATATGTTTACCAAAGTATTGAGTAGTACACGTCTTGCAGAGATTTGTTCCAAGCTTGAATTATATGATATATATAGTCTAGCTTGAGGGGGAGTGTTAAGAGTATTAGGGTAGTATATATAAATTGTTAATAGTGTTAGGGTATTATGTGTAAATACAAGAGGGTGTGTATGTGTAATTCTTATGATTATGAGTTACCTATAAATACAAGTGATGTATGAGGGTTAGGTTAAGTTTTTAATCTCTCTTTGTTTCTCCCAAAATATTGTCTCTAATATTATTATGTTAATCTTCCAAACTTAACAGTCCAAAAAGAGGGTGTGTGGTCTTGGTGAAGAATTAATGTTTTTATGCTTCTCAGGGTATTATTCAGTGCTCCAGCCAGCCATAACAAAGCTTCAAATGGAAATGTTGACAAAGTGGATCAGTTGAGGAAGGCTAATTGGCACCGTGAGTACCAATATTCATTTAAGTAATGATTTTGAGTTTATTAAGTTTGTTTTTATTCCATACTTTTTTTAGCTCATGGATTATCGAGAATAAGTAATAGTTTGTGTGTGGGAGACCAGGGTCATTGAGGGTTTTTTTTTTGGGTAATGTTTGCATCAGTACATTATGTGTTGGTGGTTTAGCTGTTATATTTCCATCCTGTTCTTTTTATTCCCAGAGCTATCTGTTCTTGATTTACTCGGTGATGACGGACCTGATAGCAATTTCGGGGGGAGTTTAGAACATGAAGCTCATGTTGCATTTTCAGTTGAAGGTACAGTTGGTTATCGGTGATTTAGAAATTAATGCCAGTGTTTATTTTCTCATTTGTTGTAGAAGCGTCATTAAACTGTGATTGATCATTCCCTTATAAAGTCATGGTTCAAAGATGGATTACTAAACAATTTATTATTGCAGAAAACAAACATTTTTCCAAGCTCTTGTATTGCTCAGATTTTTACCTTAATGCATGGTTTAAAGATTTGCTTGCTGACTTGACTGGAATATATGCACAAGTTTGTATATATCTTAAGGGAATTTAGCAATTGAAACAGGGATACTCTTGGCCAGGAATTGATTTTTTTTGTCATTGATAAGAAATTAAACAGAGAAGGAAATTTAGTGGCGCTTATACTTATTTTGTCAACTTCGCATACAAAACATATTTTGTGAATATAAAGATTCTACCAATATTTATATGAGGTTTTCAGTTGTTTTGGTGATTATGAGTCTAGCTAAACCCGGCTCTTTTTCATTAGGTTTGGGCAAAGTGGAAACTGAAACACCTGTTCATTCTCCGGAGCAACTTGGCAGGTATCTCTTTAGATATTTTGGTTCTTTTGGTCAAGGTTTGTGGCGTTATTGAGGAAAGAACATAAACAGTGCATCTAATAAATTATAGTTGAGGATAGTACCTTGGTCCTTGAGAAACAAGCGTACTTAGGTGACACTATCTTTGTCAGTTCTGTCATAGTAGTGCACAATATAAATTAAAATGTAAGAGACAATTGGAGAGCTAGTTTTTGTGATGAATTCAAGCCAAGCATTGTGCCCAACCTGAATATTGATGATTTGGCCTGGGGAACTCTTTATGCCCTTGCGGTGGCGAGACCTATTCTTTTGAGTCAAGTTTTATTTTCTTATGCTTACTTTCTGGAACTGGGACATGGTTATCCCACATGAATCAGTTCAGTTTTTTGTTATACCAATGACTGCATTTATTAGTTGATCAACAAATGTTGAAATTTTGTTCTCAACTGCGTCTGAACTGACAGTTGAGTCAAAGCTCCAATTGTTTTGTTGTTTTGATGTGGAGCATTCAGAACAATTATTTTTCTTTTTTTATATACATGTTAAGTGGTAGTTACTGAAAGAGAGAATCCACAAATATGGGACGTGTCACTGGCGATCTGTCATCTACTGAGAAGGATCAGATTTTTCCCGTGTGCTTTCCCTGTGAATTACTGCTAGCTTAATGACATGTTATTTTGGTATACCATTGATCTCTTAATTTATTAATGATCTGATATTTCAAGACATAAATTTCATTCTTTAATTGTGAATTTTGTTTTCCAACTAAATAATGGTATTGCATGTTAAAGCCTGAAGAATTCCAGGTTGTAATTGGGATCGTTTTCTGAACAATGCTTTACGTTTGGCATGAATATAGATCCTTTTCCTATGATTGCTCCCGCCCAGCAAAAGCTACAAGGCGAACTTACTCATCCAAGAACCTTAATAGTGGGCTGAATGACCTTGAATCTGAAGTGGTGAGAGCATAGCTGATGGTTACTTGTCATTAAAATTGCTGCATGCGATTTCCTTCTCCAACTTATTTTGAGTAACTATGAGTTTGTTATTGGTGCCTCAATTTTCCATTTCGTTTTGTTGCCCTCCAAGAGTTGTTGATCCTGATGTGTTTCCTACTAGGAACTCTGCATTGAGGTCTTCCATGTTTCTTGCTTCCTACTTCCTTACCTTTCTTCTTTACTGTTTCTTCACCTTGCTTTGAAATTTTACTTTAACCTATCAATTCTCTTTTGTATAACTGTTCAACATGAGGATTTATTTTCTGTGTGGCCAATGGGGACTTTTCAGCATGTTTGGGTAATGGTGAAAGGTGATAACTGCATGCCATTTAATGTATCTATGCTTGTGCCTTAAACTGTGCATGTAGAAATAAATTACAGCGGTTGTTCACGATTTTAGTATTTTCTTGAATTAGGAATCAAATGTCTTCTTTGTTTAATTACTAAAGTCATGTCAAAACAATGTATTTAATATTTTGCAATGTGTACGGGTTTTACAACTTTTTCTTTCTGGCTTTTTCTCAAGTAATACCCAGGCAGTATTCTGCTAGATTCATGTAGGTGAGGGATTGATAGCCCTTGTGTCAACAAGTTGGCACTGTTCATGTTCTGGAATCTGAAGTGTAGTAATCGTTATGTGTCACGGGGGTCAAATTTCACTCTAACTTTCTGCCTCATGATGACACTGAGATCCAACACTCAGTCTCAACCAATGCACACAATCGCTCACGTAAATGCATATAATGAACAGAATATTGGGCAAGCACACAACTCACAGTAAGCACACACGAATTACCGGCCAAATGGCCAAACCTTTTACTTTTTAGCAACCTAAAGGAAACCTGACTATGGATCTGCTTACAAAACGTGCCCAAACTCTCTTGGTTGCACTGCAAACCCTAACATGCCTATATAGAGCATACAAAGTGGCAGTTACAAGCCCAACCGCCTAGGCAATACAAAGCAACAATCAGATTCACCCCCAAGCTTCCCATAGCTTTCTGACCATGGCTGAGTCCCTCTGCCGCTCCAAACATATGCTGAACATGGCAAGGGGTAGTTGCAATTGTTGGCTGACTTAGTTAGCAACTGCCCTCAACTGTTATGCACGCCGTGTGCACATGCCAGCATCTCCCTCATGCTGTGCACATGCCAACAACACAGAACCATCCTGCATGCAATGCACATGTCAACAACCCGTCTGAAACTGCCACCATCAGTAGTGCACATGCCTCAACTACTCAGAACCACCTCACATGTTATGCATCTACCTTCCTTGCGAGCCCACAACACCTGATTTGCCTTGCCTTAGTGCCAAGCCATACCCAACCCATGGCTTAGTCTTCCAAGCTAGCCTTGCTCCATAGTTCAAGCCCACCGGCTAGCCTTGCTTGCATGTTTGCTTGTGCCCAACGTGCCCATGCATGAGATGCCTTCCTCAACCATGCATGGGGCTTCAATTAATCCCCTGGTTGTGTCCAATGTGCCCATGCATGTGCTGCCTCCCTCAGCCATGCATGGGGCTTCAATCAACCCACTGGTCATGTTCAACGTGTCCATGCATGCGCTGGCTCCCTCAGTTATGCGTGGGGCTTCCTTCAACAATGGATCCCACCGAACATCCGCGCCGCATCTCAGGTGTCGAACTTTGGAATACCTTACCTCCACCCATGTGAAACATCTGTTGAGGTCATGCCTTGCTTTAGTGTGCCAAGTTTCAGGGGCGTAGGGGTCCTGGGGAAGCTTGACACCCCTTTTGCGAAGCACCCCCCCTATAATAGCGTTAGTGAGGAAAAAACTATTAACAATGGACATACTTTGAGCCGAGAAATCTTAATGACTTGAGCTTGGCGCATAGTCATTGTATGCCACTTGAACTATTGTCAAACCACTTTGTAACCCAACAAAACACAAGTCCAAGTCCTTAGGAAACCATCTTTTGCACTAGGGGTTTGCTTCACCCAGCAAAACCCAATTTGGCTAAGGCATGGGTGCTTTTGGGCGAGGTAGCCCCATACCAATGCCGAGCCAAACGCTAAGGGGGTAACATTATGGCACTACAATAGGTTGCTTCTTTCTTAAAGCAGGATTTGGTATGGTGACCAATGCTTCATGAGGAGATATGACCCTAGGTGGGCTGAATGGAAAAATATGATTCATGTACTCGACCTTGAGTAATTGAAGATTTCATTGTGATTTTCTGGGTGAGATCGCTTAAATTACTTGATGCATTAAAAAACAGTTTTTACTTTTTCTAATGTTGAAGGAAACCGAATTAGACTGGTATACATCTGAAGAGATTAATATGCTGGGTTCTTGTTATGGTTTTCAAATTGTGTTTTCCTGATAAATTGAACTTTTAATCTCAAACCAGAGTTTCTGAATTTACCAACTTTTTGCTGAATTGAAAAAGACGCTTTGTTATCTATTAATTATTGCTTGACCAAACTTTATCACCCCAACCCAAACTTTCACGACTTTCCAAATATCCCCAAATATTCTGCTTTTTATCAGAATGCTTTCTCATGAATAAAATTTTAAGCAGATCAGAGATTTGGATTAGTTTGTGATAAATTAGGGCCTTTCCTTGACCAATTGAATTATGATTCCCGCTGCTGTCTACTTGTTGTCAAATGGTGTCCGTTGGTGAGCATTTTAATATCATCTCGAAATGGATGCATATGTTTTGTTTTTCTAATCCATTTGGCTGTATCACAACTGTGTGTGCAGGCTGGGAGCACGGTTTTGCTTGCCGGTACTAAACTTCTTTGCTACTATTGATGGTGATCAGAAACTAATAGTTGTGATGTAAAAAAAACAGGATGAGATGATGCATGATATTGATACATCGATTCATGCAAGTTCTTTAGAGCTACCATTCTACTCGATGGGCATGATGCATTCATTTGGCAACCCAAAGCAGAAGTTATCAGCCTGTGAAAGGCTCTCGCAACTCAACACCGGTCATAGTAATTTGAAGAATACTTATGGTGATGAAGAAATCTTCTGTAACAGTGAGAACATAAATGAGAACTTATGTAATGGTTTGTCTTTCTTCACTTCTCTACCTCTACTATTTTGCTCTTTCCGCCAAGGCCCTTGATGTTGAGACATTTTTTTATATGGATGATATACATGTACAATTGTTTAAATGGGTGAAAAGAATTTTTAAAGTCGAATGTTGAATTTATATTTGCCCGTTGAATGAAGTAGAAAGCACTGTTGATGTACGCCAAGGCTTAAGCTCAAATATGAATGAAACTGATTAGATTTTTGCTTCAGATACACCATCTTATCCTCAACTTATTTTAGACGAGATGATAGAAATTTGTTTGTGGAGATATTTTAAAAGAAAGACTAATTGGTGGTTTCTTGACGGCATATTCTTCGTATTACAATAATGATTAAATCCGCTGAAGCTAATATTGTTTATCTAAGTTGCAATTTTTAGCAATTCCGCATTGCATGGCTTTTTTTTTCTTTGATGCCACTAACTAATTTATTGGAAAATGGAATGTCTGTACTTTGTTTATCAGCAAGTTCTAGCTTCCTAGATGACAACGTTCTTGACGAGGAGTATAGTCTGTCTTGGAAGAAGTGGTCATTTCAATTGGATGCCGGTCCTTCCGACTATATGAATATTGGAATCGATGAGAGCCCAGACTTAGTCTTTGGACACCCCCATGTAGAGAACAAAAGGTATTTATTTGGAGAGTGAACTTTTTATTCTTCTTATTTTCACATGTCATATTATTCTACTTCTTGAATGAGTTGTTATATCTGTGCAGGGCTGGTACAAAAGCAGGCTGCAGATTCAACATCTTGGGTATATCCTTCTCATCAAATTTTTTGTGTCTGTTTCCTTATATTTGGAATATTGGTGAACGCTAGAGGCTTTATTATCATTCTTTTATTTCTTGCTTCCCAATCAAACTTCTCTATGGTTGATTTTTCTGCTAACAATAAAACACTTTTTTTGGCCTGCAAAAATGAAACACTTGACATATGTTGGGGATGGTTTTGCATAAAAAAAGTACACAAGCTTGTGATCAAGTTATTGAATATCATTGTGCTGTGAATTCTTGACCATCTTGAATTCCTAATGCCTTCTTGACTGGTTTTATTCATGATCATTGCCCAAGGGATGATTCAGAATTGTTCTAATCCTATAAAAACCTGAATGGTTTAAGTATATAAAGCTGAGTGAAAGGTATTGCTTTTGAAGGCTTCAGGGGAATTATGTTTTTCGCACTGTAGCTTACTATACAAATCTTATAGGATGTAAATTAGATAACTTGAGAATACATCTTTCCTATGCTTTGAGCTGTGCAAATGGTATGGAATCTGTATATAATTTCTGAAAACTCATAGTTGTAATTTGATGCTTTGGAGCCATGCAAACTTATTTGAATCTGTATTTAATTTGTGAAAACCTGTAGTTTCAAAGGAAGGGGATATTAATGGGTTTGTTTCTTTTTATTTTCTTTGAGGGTTTAAAATGGAAGGGTTCTGATATCTTACTAGTGATTTCTATGTTGCATAAAGAGTGGGGGAGCGGGGGGGGGGGGGGGGGTTGGAAATCCTCTAGTCACCTTCTAATCTAGTTGGATTGAAGCTAGGATTACACTTGTAGCTAAGGGGAAGGTAGCAGTAAATTTAATTTACTGGAATGTATTATGTGCAGATATTTTTTTATCTGAAGTCAGCAATGCCATCGCATGCCCACATTTTCACCTATGCATCTGAAAAACATTGTCACATATAGAACAAGGAAAAAGATACATTTAGAGCTGTAACTTTTATGATTGTGGGGAATGGACACCCTTTATTGATCTTATTTTTTATGGTTGATTTATACTCTCTTCTCGTTGATTATTAGAGTCACCGGCTCCATATTCCAAGCACCAAGTATCAAAGAGCGATCATAATTTCATAATTACGGATGGTCCATGGTATGCCAATTTTGCATAGAGAAAATGCAAGTAAAATGGCATTTATTCTCAATGATCTCTTGTCTTACATGACACCAGGTCTCCTACAGTCCGAAGAACTTTTGATGTTGGAGATGTAACCAATCAACCAGCATGGTCATGCTTTGTAACAGAAGAAGCACGAGAAAGTATGAGGTCGCTGAGGTTTGCATTCTTATCTAATCTTGTTGATGGGCGTTTTGTTTGTCATTTGCTGTTCGTCATCTAAGTTGCTTTTATCTGTCTTATGACTTTCTGTGAACTTTTGACAGTGAAGAGTCATGCTCGTCCAGTGCAGGTTATATATTGATGACATTAGATGATCATTCTAGTTTAATAGCCCTTTAAAGTTCTAATGAATATCCACTTTTCATTAATTCAGTGAGGAGTGAGGCAACCAGATATCCCCTAGCAAACTTGGTAAGTAAATGTAGTGGGAAGAGTATATATGCCAAAGAAACACAAAGCAAAAAGAGGGACATTCTCCAGCAAGGGGAGAATATGGGTGGACAAGGAACATTTACAAGCTTGGCTAATGCACCAAGTTTGGCTCCAGCTCATTACTCTGCCTCTACTTTCCAGACTAAGTCAGGTTCAGATGATGGTTGGTTGTTTGAAGGATATGCATCTGGTTCAGGGGTCCAACATAGTGCATCTTCAGCTTCTCAGTTCTCCACTGAAGATACTTTTGGTGATTATCCGGTCCCCAAATTACATGTCGATGCCACAGCATCTTTTGAGAAAAGCAAACATGATGCCCCTGCTAAATATTCACCCTGCAACAGCTTTTTTCCTGGAAAGCTTGCGTTCAGCCAATCTCATAAGAACACTTCTTTTCCAAACACTAGGTCTGGGTTAAGCAAGCCAAAATTACTGCCAGACTTCAATATGGAATGCATATCTCAGGATTCATTTCATGTCCTTGGTGGTTTGGGAGAAATGGAGTTTCCCAAGACAACTGTTCAAGGAAGTGTTTGTAAAGTTGGAGCAAAGACGTCAGAAATCCTGCCAACAGATGGTGGAAAATTTGAGCGAAAGGATGATGTTTGCAATTGGAGCCACAGCTTGTCCTCAGAAGCTGGAAAGGCAATGGAAGCCTCAGATTCTGTTAATAACTGCAGTCATTCCAAGGAACCAGAAGATGGAACTCCAGAAATGGAGACCCTAAAAGCAACTTGTTCTCCTGAAAATGCAGAAGAAACATCATCATCTGTGGACATCCTTGATAAATCTGATGGTAGCATTGATGAGAAGAAGTAAGACAATTTGAATTTGTGTTGTTCTGCACTTCTTACTTGCTGTAGTCTACTCAAGACCTTCATCACAAGACTTCCATTACATTTGTGAATTTCAGATATAGGAAAGATACCCAAGCTTCTGTTTCATGTCAAAATGGGTGTAAAGGTAGATTCCTTACTATTTTCTTGGTCCTTTTTTCTTGAACTGTTCTTTATCTTGCATTTGTTATTTCTCAGAAAGGTTGGAATCCACATCAGTTGAGTTTTTCATGGAAGGTCTACCTTCATACATTTTTGCAGATATGGAAATAGAAGAGTCTGGACCTATAGAAGGAAGGAATGGAAGTAAAGGAGAAAAGAATAGTGGTGACCCATCTTGCCAGGTGATGATGCTTGAAAGCTATGTTTTGCAGCTTCTATGTGTGCAAGTACTGAAGGAAGCATTTGCACAGGGCATTGCCAAGAAGGTATGACAGTTCTTCACATTTGGTACATGAAGGATCTAATTGAAATAGAGAATGAACTAAAAGCAAAAGTTATCTTTGACTTGTTTCAAATGGATTTTGTGCCCTACCACTTTCTAAGAAGTTATAGAGATGTCTTTTATATGGCAACAAACTTGGCAATTGCAGAGGCATGAAATACCTCAGCCTGTCAAGATATTGATTGCACAATATGGTTTAGTATGCATTCACATTTCAGAATTGCATATTGATAGTGAGATCAAATGCCACACACATATAACTGTCTCGAACAAGCAACGAGATCAATAAAAGTAAACTAAACCACGATTCACTACATTTGAATACAAGATCTTTCTTCTATTAGGTACTAGTTGGTATAAGCGTGTGTTGAATGACAACTAGTTTAACATAATTTTTGTGAATAAATGAAAAATTATTCGTCATCCTGATATGAAACATCATAAGCAAGATATGTTGGTACACACATGTATATTTGAGTCTGTTTGTGTGCATTAAGAGAGAAGAATTATAGAGTTACGTTAATGAATTTGCAATTTAAACTTCTATCAATAAGAACAATAAACTCAAACACCAAATGAATGCTAATCAACTAAAAAAAGCACCCTTGACATCGGACACAATAAAATTAAATATTTGAACAATAAACATATAGAGCTATATATTGAAATCTACCATAAAAAAACTTATGTTTTGAACTTCTATTGAATAGAGAACTCACTACTTTCTCATAAAGAGATGACTCTCTCTCTAGTTACTTTGACAAAGATAATTTAGTAGAAATAAAAAAATGTGGAGTATGTTATTGTGTCATAAAAAATATTAATAAAGTTAATGTTAATGTAGTTATTAAAGGGTAAATTATGTGTCTTCACTTCTCTATGATTTTTAATTAGTTTCTTGCTATGTATGTGTATATGCACATGAATTATTTTGAATTATACTTTTTGTTTCTATTTTTATTGTTATTTGTAAATCAAAATATGCGTGTTCAATTTTTCACTTTATTTAGGAATATTATTTGCCACTATTTCAATTTCTATCAAAAATAGATTGATATGCCACGAAAACTTAGGGGTCGTTTGGTAACGTTTTTGTTTTTGCGTCTTCAAAAAAATAAAAAACAGAGACAATTTTTGTCTCTGTTTTGTGGTAAATACTGAAACAGAAAATATGCTTGGGAATCATTTGTGTATATTAAATTATGAGAATAAAAACATGTTAATTGAAACAGAAAACATGTTTGAGAGTTATTTGTGTCTATCAAATTATGAGAATAAAAACAAAAAACATGTTTGGTAACTACTTCAAGTTATATCCTTAAGTCTCCTGTTTTTTCTTTCAATAATAATATTGAGACTTAACAAATTGAATTAATTTGATAAATTAATGATATGGTTTACAGTCCCAAATGCCAATTCAATCCCAAATGACAATTAAATCAATTCCAAGTGACAATTTAATCCCAAATGACAATTCAATCAATCCTAAATAGTAATTAAATCAATCCTTTGATTTTTTTTTGACATTTCTTCAAGATTTTCATTGATATTTTTGTTTTTTGATTTGTTTTTTTGAATTGATCATGAATTCTGATCAATTACAGAGGAAAATTCCCCCAAATTCGCCTGATTTGTTAGAAATTTTGCATCACCGTCTTCGAGTTTCTTTAAATCGTCGAACTCTTCTGAAATGGATCCTAGTGTTTGTAATTTTTCCCTACCTGTTGTGAATTCGTTTGGTCATGGAAATCCTTCCTCTATGCCTCCCAATTACCTCCTGTACTCTCTAAATTCGTTGAATCCACAAATTCCTTTGAATCCTTCGATTTCTTATTTGATGTCTCAAGATTACTTAGTTTCTCAGCCTCCTTTGTTCTCGAATATTCCTTCAACTTCTTAAGGCCCTTCGTCCTCTCACACACACACACACACACACACACACACACACTCATCACTCACGTACGCAGACTCAACACAACACACACGCGCGCACAGATCTGTGCATATATATGCACAGATCTTTTGAGTTTTACAGAGAACAAGAGCAAGACAGAGAGAGAGCATCGTCTTGTTTTTGTTTGTCTGAGGGATCGATCTTCGTCTGAGGTCTTCATCGTCTGTGTGTGTGTGAGAGAGAGAGAGAGAGAGAGAGAGAAAATATACCTTTCAAAGTGTTTTTATAGTAAACCCAAAAAAAAACCCTTCTTGTTGTTGCTAATGGGATTTAAATAGGGGATCTCATTAAATAAGGATTATGGAGCGCGCGTTTCCAAAAAGTGTGTTTCCTAGAACATTTTTTTTTGTTCCTTGTTTTTGGACCTTATTTTCGAAACATATTTTTTTATATAAAACAGAAACACAATTCCAAAAATGTTATTTTTTTTGTTTGCCTAAAAAAACAAAAACAAAAATGCCAACCAAACATTCTCTTAGGTTCTTCATGACTAAAGTAGTACTTTAGTTTTGAGTACGAAATAACCAACAAACTCATGAGGTATATTACACTATGAGCACTGATTGCTTTCAAGAATTGGGTTGGACTGAATGCATGATGAACATCACTTTTGTCAATTATCTTTTTTTTTGTTTAGGCTTCTGTTACGTACAACTAAAGGGTTTATTTGTTGCTCGACAAAAATTTGTAATGGAAGTTGAATAGGAGACATTGAAAAATTACACGTCTAAATGTGTCAAGGTTACAAGCAGCCGAGACTTTCAACCTATATTTGGTTTTGGTTGAGGATAAGGTTCAGGGAAGAAAAATAATTTACATGTTTGAAGAAATAGAATTACGTGGTAATTTTTCACAATAAATTTTTGGTTCACTTGATTTTAAAATAGATAGTATCACTCTGGCACCTTGTTAAGGTCTATTGAGTAGTTGACATTTTTCTGCAAAATATCTAATAAAAAATATAAGTTTTTTTTATATTATGTCTAGTAAGAATAAATGTTAATTTACACTTAAGAGGAAACCACCTTGATGTAATTTTTTGGCCCTGCAATTTACTCATCTTTTCCCTCAAGTTAAAAAGGGCATAAATTATTAGAAATTTTCCAAAATGCTAAATTTGGTATTCAAGAATAATAGGACATGTTTGGTTTGCGTCGCTAAAAACAGTGTTCGAAAATAATTTTTTAGAAGAATTTTAGAAAAGTGTTTTTGAGAAGAAGAATTTGTTTGGTTAGATACTTTCAAAAATAATTTTATAAAATAAAAATAGTAAAACCTATTTGGAGAGACAGTTTCATATAAAATTATTTTAATATATTAAATTGATAAAATAAAATTAAAAAAAGAAAAGAAAAATCAAGATCTGAACAGTAAAAGAAAAATCGAAATCTGAATAGTTGTTGGAGAACTTAGATTTGAACAATTGTCGGAGAAGACAAAACAAGAATTGAAACCTAGATCTGAAATTCACATCAAAGAAGAGAAGATGATCTCATCGTTTGAGACCTTTATAGGTGTGAATGCATCTTTTCTTTCTGATGTCCTAGATCTCTAGATTAGTGTCCATGGAACCAAATGCAAAAAACTCACCAAATGGGTGAAATTTAACAACAATACAGTTGGATCTGTGTCCATTAAGAGTGCGCACCAGTACACTTTATGAAGTATCCCAGTCGTTGGAGAGTTATCAGTCGTCGGAGATGATTTTATCACCACTTCTTTCTTACGGTTTTGTAGAGAGAGAGAGAGAGAGAGAGACAAAAAAAGGAGACAAATGGCAAAAATAAAAAACCTTTTATAGGAAGAGTTTATTTGTTGTTAAGAAAGTTTGAAGGGAATACCTGTTTAATGAGATAATCTGTTCTCCGTGTTTCCTTCTTTTCCTCAAAAACACTCGAAAACAATACAACCTTGTTTTTTGTTTTTGTGTTTCAAATCTTATTTTTTTTCAAAAATTTGAGAACAAAAATGTTAAGCAAATAGGGGTCTGTTTGATTTGCGTTTCAAAAAATAATATCCGAAAATAGTTTTTGAGAGGAGTTTTAAGAAAGTGATTTTGATATTTTTTGAGATAAAAAACTTGTTTGGTTAGATAATTTCAAAAACAATTTTACAATACAGAAAATTGTAAAATCTATTTGAACAATCTAAATATGTATTTGAACAGTAATTCAAACAATAATAAAAAAATATACAAAAATTATTTTTATATTGAAAATTTCATAAAATATATATATAATATCTATACAATAAAACATGAGTGTGTTTGAATTTTATCTCTGTCATATTTTTCTCTCAAAATTATCACCAATCACTTATTTCACCCATCATCTTTTTGTCAGACTTAAACGTCAAATCACATCACTCATTTCTATCACATGTTTAATCATTTATATATTTTCTCTTTAAAAATATCACATCACTCATTTCTATCATATACCTAATCATTTTATATATATATATATATATTCATATCTGAAAAACCAAAATTATTCTCTTTATTTCCAAAATTTTCAAAAAAAACTCTAAAAACAAACTACACTTGTTTTCTGTTTCTTTGACTTAAATCTCATTTTTTCTTAAAATTTAGAGAACAAAAATATTAAGCAAACAAATTTTGAGTGTTTTTAAAATTTTGAGAACAAAAAATAATTTTCGGAAATAAAACCAAACACGCCCATAATTTTATTATGAGAACCTGTTAGGTATTGGTTGTATCATGCCATAAGTGGAATTTTTTCGTCCTTAGTATATATATCTATATGTAACACCAGGCAGTATCTCAGTTTTCAACAATTGTAGGAAGCTATAAACCTTTACCTAACATAGTAACATAGTAAGATGTATATAGTCTTACACACAAAAGCCTTTGGCATGCCATAGTTCAAATATTGGGGGAGTATTATATTATTGAACTTTTTTATTATATATTCTACTTATATTCATACTCTATAAAAGTCAAATGAGGATATTTGCTTACCATTAAAGAGAAACTACAATTGTGCACTAGGGGTACAAATTAATGCATAAGTAAAGTATATATACCAATGTTAAATACATCCGAATTGTAATGTTCATGAAGTTGGGCAAAAACAAAAAAAATGAAAAACTCTGATGTCATTATACCTCTTATTGGTCAAAGACAAAAGCCTTTGGCATGTCACAGTTAAGTTTGTCAAAATTCGATACAATATGATTAATTGACACGAATTAAGCGGATTTGAGTGAGTCTCTGGTGTGGCTTATCACTTTGACGGTTGGCTAGAACTCTTTCAATTGTGGAAAGTGCGGTTTGAAGAAAAAAATGGAGTTTAAAAATTTGTTAAAATAATATTTTTTTTATTTGTTATTTGTAAATGGGTTAACGAGTCGTGTTGTGTTACTTGTGTGTTTAATGGTTCGTATTTGTGTTGAAATTTTTTACCCGTTTAATAAACATGTTATGTACCAGGGCCACAAATTAAAGCATAAGTAAAGTGTATATACCAATGTTAAATACCTCCTAACTGTAATGTTCATGAAGTTGGGCCAAAGCAAGAAAACGAAAAACTTTGATATCATTGTACCACTTATTGATCAAAGACATTGTAGATTAACATAAGCTTTCAGAATAAATATTACAATTTGAAGATGTCTACATACACATTAAAATTTATTTTAACATGAAGTATAAAATTTGGTTTTTAGAAGGTGATACAAACCATCTTGAGATGTAGCTAGCTTGATGTTGGGCATAAACTTGGTGATTTAAGCCACGGGAAGCTTACTTTGGATGTGAATGTGAATTTTTTCCAGTAAACCCTTGGCATCACGTCTGAAGTCATTGGATGGGGATGCTTTGGTTACCGTCCCATTTTACTAAACCGGTTATCTCTGTATTGCCTCGTAATCAAGTGGTAGTCTAACAATAACCAGATGATCATATCATTTTGGAAAAGGACTAGAATGTGTTCGCAGAGAACGCATCTAGGCTCGTTCCATTATTATTGGAGGAACAATCAGACATTATCGCATAATGAGAATCGGTTAAATACAAGAAAATAGGAGAATTTGTTGAAGGCGATTTGATGAGAAGTGCTTTGGTGGAGTTGATTTGGTTTACATCTCATCAGCAAAGATGGCGAGTTTTGTATTTGCCAAAGGTTGATTTACATAAAAAATGAGTACACATAAAAAAAATCACTGCCTACCCTACCTATTATAGGAGAGGATATATCAAGTTCTTTGAATTGGTTATTAGCTAAGTAAGTTTTTAAAATTTGTATTTCCAATATCATAACCGACATTAAAGAGCACTTGAAAAGTGAACCAACACCTGCATTGAAAAGTATGATAAATGATATAGTGACTACAATATAATATTTATTCACATAATTTATTGTGCTGCAAATCAATTATAGTAGGAAGTCTAACGGCTAACAAGGAAGTAAGTATATATACAAATGTTGATATTGGATAATTAAATATATAGGTGTCTTTAATATTTTTCATAGGGATATAATGGTCAACCAGCCGCTTATTATTAGTATGAATAGATATAAATATTTTTCAGATATGAACATAAAGAAGGATGAGTTGATGAAGGGTTTAATGCTGTCAATCACTTCATCAACACATTGCTAGTCAATTTGTCTTCATTCTTTCTCCTAGTTTCTCTCCATATTTTTCCGACATGTTCTCTCTAGAGTATGCTCCATTTACTTTTTCATTCGAAGCCTTCCATTGCAAGGTTGGTTGAATCGCGCTTCATGTGACATCTCAGTTTCTTAACATCTGATTATTTGCACGGCTTTAGCATGAACTCCTTATTCCAACAACCTATTTCCGTGAAAAAATTGAAAAGAACATAAATTATTGTTGATCACCATCACCATGACATATCCCCAACTAAGCACTGTTGGAATTTAATACGTTTTAAACCCACAAACAAACGTATACAATCGAAGAATAAACTAAGAACATAAAGTAATAAGAAAGAACAAAACACAAATTTTATGTGATTCGGTAATTTGCCTACGTCGACGAAGTTTTAGGGATTTCACTATTGAGAGAGAGGATTATAGAAAGCGGCTATACACTTTAATCAAACCCTAATCACCAAAACAACGATTTTTTAGATGTTTTACGCACCGGGTTACAAAACAGGCCCAAAATATTTTCTTCCCCCACGATGCTTGTCCATGAAGCACAGGCTTGGGCTGAGAAGTCTCAGAAAATTTTTCATTAAAAAATTACGCAACATTACTTCGGGTTGGATCATTATCTGGATCAACATACAAACTAGACTCCATAAAGGTCCAACAAGCACAAAACACATTAAATAAATAAATGAATAAGATCCACAAGACAAATTAAATTGGGTAACACGGAGTGATTACTTATTGATTCGAGTAAGGGATGCTCTTCGATGACACAAATCACCACTTGTATCTCTTTCAGATTAGATGATTCCTGTTAGCATAGAAGAAAAGATTTAGGACAATCCTAATTTCTAAGGAAATAGAGTTTTAAAATATTGGAAATTTAGAGGTTGTAAAAGTGCTTAAAATGGTTGCAACTATGATTGGTTGTCGTACATGTGAGCTGTTTCCTGATTAAATTCTCAAACTCTTGGAAAGAATCTAATCAGCTTGGCAGAAACGGTAACGGTATAGAACATTTGAACTCTGGAAGATATTGCATGCAAGATGGGTTTTAACTGCAACTCACGGGACAAAAGTGAGGAGCTTCAGCATTTGGGTTAACCGAAACTTAAAACCCCGGTTGTCCTTCAAGTCATGGATACCCATTCTATCTGAGCAATACTGCTCTGGCCAAAAAATAAAATAAAAAATATGGACCAAATGACGTGACGTTAATGTGGTGAATCTTCTTCTCTTTTAACTCGTTGGCCTGAACAAAAGTTGCCTCCAATGAATTCTAATCATCACGTTAGGATTCTGGTAATTCTAAGCAATACATGGAACAAATTTTGAGTGCTAGAGCACTTCCATTAGTACCTCCAACCCTCTTTGGACATAAGTTTTTTTTTTCCACCCTTAACGACTTTTCCGCTCATGCTGATGAGGACTTGGAATTTGGTCTTATCAACTGTAGTTAGCTTACCCAGATTTTTATAATCTGATGGCAACACAAAGGCACACCAAGAACACTCTTGGCAAGATTCGTGACTTTAATTGTAGAGTTGTACAATTAGGTGTGGTCATTCAACACAATTACTCCATGCATTTTTCTCTGAATTCTTTCCCCCTTCCCTATAATCAGGCTCAAGCTTGAATTGCAGTTTTCCCCTCCGTCAAGTTGAACTGTTTTTTTTTTTCCCTCCTTTATCATTTTGATAACTAAAATACCCGATGTATTATTCAATGGTAGTGTGAATATTCTTTTTTTTTTTTTTATCATACTTGATAATTGACTAAATTGTTTAAGCACCATAAATGCTATAGATCTTCTAGATTTGTTGTTATTTTGCAAAAATCTTTTCAAGACAATGCAAGTAAGACTGACAAATAGGTCATGCTTTATGGTGTTTCTCTCACGTTTCGTTTCAGGTATGTTCGCACTAAAATTGTTAGAATCATATTCAATCTAATTATTGTTGTGTCCTATCACATGTAGTTAGATTTATGGTGATCATTTATCAAGATAACATTGACTTAGTTCACCTGATTATGGTTCAAATCATTAAAGTTAAACATGTTTTAGATAAATTTATATTAAATTGACAAAATTGATATGACAAAAGAATGGGAGATGGGGGGGGGGGGGGATGGAGGAGCACATAGGGTGTAGAAGGAGAGGGATATACAAGGGTAAGGGAGAGAGGAGCATATGGACTGTTGTGTTTTCGATTAATGGGCATTGGAGGACGACTCTTGAGAAGTTGAGACATTGAGAATTGACACTTACCACCAGGGAGTGCTGGATGATCGAACGAAACAGCTGGTTGATCGGTTGCTCCCGGTGTACCTCCATGTCAGCGTCAAAATGGAGAGTTTCACTCACGGCATAGGCCACGTGAGGATCACTAACAATGGAGTCGTTAACCCGGATCGGCCTATTCATTTGATCCCGGGCCTGGGGGCGCCACTCCTCAGCTACTATCGTCGGTGTTGAAGGAGAAGGGAGAATTTGTTGTTGTTGTTGCTGTTGTTGTCGTTGTTGTGGAAGGCCCCTGCCTCGGCTTGCTCCGTCATATCTTTGTTTGGTTCTCATCTCCTCTTCGATCAGAGGATCCCGGTCACGGACCAACCCCCGACCAAAAGACGCAAGAGAAGGAGGAATGCCGGTGTTGGCTCTCGGAGGGGGGGGGGGGAATGTTAGTACTGGCTCTTGGAGGGGGAGGGGGAACGCCGCTTGCAGGTCCTGATCCCCTGCCCCTCAGAGCAGACCTCCTGTTCAAGAAGTTCAAATCGATTCAGGACTGGCGCGACATCGCAGCCTCGAACGCATCTTCTTGGTCCAAACTTTGCAAAATATTGAAGTCTAGCCAAACTTCCCTTCCGGCCGTGCTGGTCTTTGGATGAGCGATGGTGGAGGCTTCCCTGACTTCGGCCGCTTCTTCTACCCTCTCTACCTCTGCCTCTGTGGCCCTGTTAGGATCCTCTTCTAGATCTGGTTCGAGGTCTTGTTCCGTTACTTGCTTAAAAAGTTCGGACCACTTGGAGGGATCGTATGACTGAGGGAGTTGAGAAAATTTCTTATAACCAGATGTGTAGCCCAAAAGTACGTGTCTTGCTCGGCCAAAACCGTCACCGATATACCCCCAGATAGTTACTAGGTCGGAAAAATTTACAAGGTGCCGAGCAGGGGGAGCAGTCTCCCGAGAAGAAACGTCTGCACAAGAGAAGATTGTCAGCACTTCGTTATTTAAGCATTAAAAAGAAAAGAAAACTGAGGAAAGTGGAACTCGACGTACTTGTGCTTCGCCACTCCCTGGGGCAGGACAAACGATCATACTCGAGGCCGACTCCCTCTCCCAGGCTCCACTGAAGACCAGAAAGTCATCCTTGTACCCCTTGTTTGAATCGAAAAGATGAGTGACGAGGTACATAGAGGTGTCCCGGGCTTTGAGGTAGAAGGCTCCATTTGATGACACTCTCATCAAGGTGTAGCAGAAGAGGATGTCCTCGAGGCCCAGGTTGACCCCGAGACGCCTATTCAGTTCTACTACCCCCATGATTATCCTAAAAACATTAAGGGCACACTGACCCGAGAATAGATGGAACCTACAAAAAAAATTGAAGGACCAGCGGAGGGAGAGGGAACTAGATCCCTCCTTCCATGATTGCCTTAGTATAAAAAGGCATGGCGTCCTCGGCGCTGACGTTAGGACGATGACGGACTGAGTTAAAATCGTCTACATCAACGTTATTGGGGATGTCATAATGAGCTTTGAAATTTGCTATTTGTTGGGCACCCTTAACTGTCCATTTCCTCGGCCTTGAGGTTCCAGCCTCCTAGGCCTCAGCCATGGGTTGACGCCTCGGCATCGCAAACAGAAGGGAGTTTAGGTTCAAAGGGTTCTTTCTTAAAAACACGAAGGGGAATCTTAAGAGACTAAGAAATGCGAAGCGATAAAGGAGAAGTCCAAAATACTACCTTGGGTTCTGGCTTTTCAAGAACGGAGACGATGAGGGCCTAGAAGACTGCCACTCGTTGAAAAAAACCAAAAAGAAAAAAAAAGACTCACTAGAATCTACGGGGAAAGAGGACTGAAAGATTAGGGAAGCTTGGGAACGTTTTTTGTTCTACTTCTCCTTCTTCGAAAAATGGCTGGAGAGAACGAGTGAGATTCTTCAGACAGCAAAGCTCCGACGTTTCTCGAGCTGAATTTCTAAAGAAAATGACAAGAGTTCGAAAAGGTAAGCATGGGGGGGAGAAGACTCTATTTATGTAGGCCCTTTGACCCCATGATTTTGCACGAAGCACGAAAAGGCACATTCAATGCGCACGACCTCTAAACGATAGAAAATGACTGACAGTTGAAGTAATGATTAGACAGTTACAAACCCCTTTGATCTTCTGAAAGACACATGACCTTTTCATGTTAAGATCAAAGAGCTGGGGGAAGTTGATGAGACATTTTCACAAGGGCCTCAGATTGGTGACACGTGTCCTCAGCGTCGAGGAGCTTTCTCGCCTCCACCAAGGCCACGTGTCCTTGGCCTCAAAGGCCTCTGTTTGAAACTTGGTGTCGATGCATGTCCCTCGGCTACGGGACAAGCCTCCTTGGATTCGAGGGTACTTTCTCTGATCTTGCACAACCGTTTTAAATGCATGTTCCTCGGCTCACGAATCCTCGACTCCTTAGGAGGCTAGGGACTGCAAAGACACCCTGTATAAAGTATTTAGGGTGACAAACTGAGTGGGACGTTCAACCAAAGGGAGTCAGACACGTGGCATCAAGTGCAGGATAAAGAGTAAAAAGACAAGTTTGTCCCTATTGATATGCGATTAATAAAAACACGCATTTAATGTGTCATCAGTTGATAAGACGTTTACCAGGGCTTGATAAGTCAAGAAATTACAACATTGAATGCTTGGGGATCTGGACATTTAATGCTGTCACGTATAAGAAAGAATATTAAGTACTCGGCAAGCCGAACAATCAATACTGGAACATTCCCCATTAAAAGTAAGGGACACATTGTCCCATCTCTGAAGGCTATCCGTAGCCTAGGTTGTCAGCAATGAAGACCTTTTAAAGGTATAAATAGTCTTTAAAAACACATTGTAAAGGTACGCAATATTATCTAGCAAGAGGCATACAGTGTTTTCTTCTTTCCCTCTTTAAAAAAATTAACTTAATCGGCGGAAGGGATACGACGGAGAACACTCCGACGACCTTCTAACATTTTCTCTGTGTTCCAGGAATTTCTCGCGAACCTTCGGAATCGGTTTGATATCACCAGAAACAATTCATCATCAGTCCTTAGGTCCCCTTTGACCCTCTCAACCTATTCCTTGTTGTCAGATCCATTGTTTCGATAGATCAAATCTCACCGTGAGAGAAATCTGTTCTCATTTTAACTATTGTACAAAAATTTGCACGCACAACATGAAACAAATTGTGAGTGCCAGAGCGCTTCCAATAGTACCTCCTACCCTCATTGGACATAAGGTTTTTTTTTTCCCACCCTTAAAGACTTTTTTCGCTCATGCTAATGAGGACCTGGAGTTTGGTCTTATGAACTGTAGTTGGCTTACCCAGATTTTTATATTCTGATGGCAACACAAAGGCACACCAAGAACACTCATGGCAAGATTCGTGACCTTAATTGTAGAGTTACTACTGAAGATTGCCCACTTCAAGAAATTAATGAGCGAGAGAAACGGAGAGAGAGCACTTAAGTTTAAATTATCCATACAAATCCATGGATTTACAACAAACACTAGAAACATATGAAGAAATTTGGTTCACAACCCAACTTTTGGAATACAAAAGTAAATCAAACTCAAAATGATCTTGGTTTTGCAACGATTGTGGAATGCTTCAGAATGTGCAAACTGAACTGCCCACCCTTTTCTGAAGTATCAACCTTTGACTGTCCTGGAGGAGGCAACAACTCAAAATTCTGCACCAGACGCCCCAAAGTGATGCCAAGAATAGGCAGAGCAAGAATAATTCCAGGGCAGCTCCTCCTACCGACCCCGAATGGAAGGTACCGGAAGTCATTGCCACTGGCCTCAACCTTAGACTCCTCTTCCAAGAATCTCTCTGGCCTGAACTCTTCTGGGCTCTTCCAGTGAACAGGATTGTTGGCGAGCCACCAAGCATTGACCAAGATTTTGCTTTCAGCAGGGATGTCATACCCACCAAGTTTGGCGTCGTGTAGGTTCATGTGAGGCACCAAAAGAGGAATTGCCATCCTGAGGCGAAGGGTCTCTTTGACCACAGCCTGAAGGTAGGGGAGTTTCAGGGTGTCGGGCTCGGTGATTTGGTGTCCAGGTCCAAGCACAGTGTCAAGCTCATGGCGCAGTTTCTTCTGGATTTCAGGGTGGTTAACAAGTTCTGCAATGCCCCATTCGATAGACCATAGTGTTGTTTCGATAGCTGTTTCATCACAAACACATTAGCATGTGCTAGTTTAATCCCTCGTAGAACATTTGCTCATAAAAATTCAGAGAATGAGAGCATTGGATAACATCACAAATAATCAGAGGATCAGATCATTTTTTTATGTTCAACAGCAAAATCTTTGAGAGAGGAATGGTTCATATTTACAATCTGAAGCTGTGATCTCACAACGCCATTTGGAAGACACATACTTTAAAAAAAAATTCAAGATTGGGGTAATTTTGTGCATTCCCAGATTAAGTTGCAAACTCAAGTTCAAATGACACATGGTTGGGATTTTTATCGGTTAAAATAAAAAAAAATCAAAGGTCAGAAAATCTAATGTGAGTGGTTTCCGACGTAGGTAGGTTAATGTAGAGAAGTTGCAACATTCAAATAGTGGGTTGGCATTGATCACAGGTTGGTTGGAATGGTAGGGCCAAGAAGGACTTGATGGCCTACCCTCTGCAAATATTGAGCAACAAGGTATAGGATTAAATAGGTCACAGTGCATTTCCCACAATTTAAAAATGGAAAAACCTATCATTACAATGAAGTGGTTGCTAAATCAGGCATCATTTCCTCACCCAACCTATGTTAATTAAATTTTCTTCAATTCCATCATGATCAAGTCTGTCCCTTAATTTGCTATTTTTTTCTTTTAACCCCCAACATAAAATAAATGGGCAGTTAGGTGTCTTTGTTGTGATGCACTTTCAGTCATCCAACTCCATAAAAGCTTCACCTAAACACCTTATCTCAATGAGTCCAATTTACATCATCCAATAAAAAGCCGCCATGTGTAATATTTCCTTATTCTACTATTTTTTGTTAATTTATTATTTTTTCAATCAAAAATTATAAATTATTTAAATTAAAATCAAAGATCCAAATCTATTTTTGGCATGGTATGTAAAGTAATATCCTTCTCTCCACTACAATTAATGTAGATATCATGAGTTCGAATTTTGAAAACGCCTTGCAGTCAAATTACAAGAGATTTATCCTCTATAAACTTCCTAATTCCAGCGTGGATAATTTGTATTTGATTCTTCTCTATTTTCTAGTTCCGGCATGAACGACTTATCTTTAATTAAACTTAAGAGAGGATTAGTCGAGTTTACATAAGCTAATTCGGACACTCCCAATGATTGAACTAAAAAAAAAAGAAGCAAAAGCAAAAACAAAACTAAACATCTAACTAGCTGACCCCAACAATTGAAAAGAATTTCATTGTTATCCCCAAGTTTCTTTATTTTTCTTCATATGTTTTTTGTTGATTGACCAAGTTCGTGATAGATAGGTTGATCTATTCTCTGCTATGTATCTTAATACAAATGAAGTTCTTCCCTTCTCTAAGAAAAAAGGCATAAGAGTCATAATAATCTATATTGCTTATAAATGTCACTATTTGTGAAAAAATTTTAATTTTTTATTTTATCCCTAATTATTATACTAAAATCAATTATACTCATCTATATTCTTTCATCTAATTTTTATTTTTTACTCTTATTTAACTTTTAACTTATTTTTGACTTTTTATAAAACCTTCTAAATTTTTTTGAACATATTTATTAATAATAAAGTTACATACAATTTTTTGTATGTATATAAAACAAAATCCTATATATGTTAAATTATTATACACGTATATAAATGTAGACGTAACATCTTATAAAATGGAAGGGGCATTGAAAACAATCCAAACATTAATAAATTTAAAAAGGGTTAAAATAAACCTATCATATTGTAACTTGTCAACTATCCCACCATTTTCGCATACTTGTGAAGACCCCGCACCAAGAAGCTTTGACAATTCTCCAAATCTATATACAATTTAATTGCAATATCTTCAAAGCTGACTCAAGCCTTCGACACACGCAATGCTAAATAGAATCTCAAATAGATCTGGACCCTTGGATCAACGGTTCTCGTGCATCCAAAATTTTCTACTCACTTGGGATGATATCTACATGTGTCCTATGCTAACCCATTCAACTACCAAAGGCTCATCCAACACAATGACATTTGACACCGGCATTTAATGAAAACGATAGGGTTAAGACAGTGACTGTAATTGATTCAATAGCAAAAGGGATAAGATTCATATGCAAATGGCATTATTTACTGCTGTTCAAAGTATGGCGAGCTATTCTGACTTTCTAGAGGCTGGTGCACATGCATCATCGAAGTTTTATTAGTAAAATATTATTCTTCTTTGAGTTTTCTTTGTTTATTTTCATTAAAAATATTAGAGGTATTCCATGACAATTTATTAGGCAGTTATTTTATAGAAAGAAAGATAAAAAAAAAAAAAAGCAGAGAAAAGTGGGAGCAAACTGATTTGATGAAAACTTTGAAAGGTCAACCCAAGGAATAGATCAATTGATAATAGACAAATTATAAATTCAAATGTCTTAAATTTGAATCTATACAACTCCTTAGATACCCTAATTCTAGACTGCCCCGACCGCTGAACCAAAAACAAACTTTGAAAGAGAGTAAAAGACCAACATGAGACACAACAATTGAAAGGCTAGAAATCTTAAATTTGGCATACCAAATTAGTAAGACCCATGGATCAATGACTCCTGTTAATTTTTTTTTTTCAATGAACCTACTTATCCAACAATTCCAATTCATTTGAGATATCATTTTAATTATTACTAAATTTGAGATGCAAAATATTTCCCACCTAATCTCTATACTAACAGATAAATATTACAAGATTTTTTTTTTTCTTTTTTTGAACAATATAGATATTAGAAGTTAATGCCCATATTTTCGCGAAAAAAATTGTAAATACCAATAAAATAAGTAAAATAAAGATGAGGCAATGTATACCGGCAACGTTAATGTTCTCAACAATGTAAAGAACGTTGTCCTCGTTGATCTCTCCCTTCTGTTGGGCTTCAAGAATGTGATCTATGGCGCATTTTATACCGTCCTTATCCATCGCCTTTGTGCTTGCTAGCTTCCTGCAATAATTCAAATAGTAAATATTATAAATTTATTACATTATTTACAAATTACAAATTCCAAAAACAATTGTTGTTCATAGACATCTCTAGTGAAGCCCCATAAAAGAGTAAAAAACTTGATTTAGTATAAAATTCTCAAATATGTTATCTAGACTTCAAATTTTGACCTAATTTACGATATTTTAATGAACATTAAATTCTAATATTTGATGAGGAGCCTAAAATCAATCTAAATATTATAGTAAATTAGGTCTCTCAGCTTTAAAGTTTGAATGATAAAAAAGGGTTCATACATTTACCAAAAAATAAAAAACAAAAAGGCAATAAGGGGGAAAAGTAAACTCACTTTCTCTCTTCAACGAAATAGTCCTTGAACAACTGCAACCTTCTCTCCTTCACTTCCTTGCAGATCCTCAAATACCCTCTCAAGAAAGGCCTCAAAATGGGAATAAAATCACCATAGTTGTACTCAAAGCTCTGAGCCAACCTACTTCTCTCTCCATTTAAGGCCTTAAGCTTCACAAACAACGGATCATCCTCACTCTCGAATCTCCGATCAAACATAATCCTATACATATTGTTATACATCATAAGTTGCAATCTCCTCCTCAAAACAATCCCATTCTTCGCCGCTTCTGGGTTGTTCTTCACGTCCTCAACCACACGCGCCGCCTCTTCCTCCCACCCTGGCCTATATTGCTGGACAACCTTGTTGGTGAAAAAGGGTACAGTCATAATCCTCCTCATCTTCCTCCAATGTTCGCCGTAGACGGTGAACACCATGTCTTGACCTTTTCCGGTGAAGATATCGAACACCACGTTTCGGGTTCTTGACCCGAATTCCACCCCCTGGGTGTGAAGAACGTCTTTGGCAAGGTCTGGAGATGAGACCACAACGAGGTTTCGTTGACCCATTCGGAGTAACAAGAGTTCTCCGAATTTTTTTGCCAAATCGGTGAGGTTTCGGTGGTTCAAGTCATCGCCGACTTGAAGCCAGTTTCCAAATACGGGTACTGGGATGGGTCCAGGAGGGAGTTTGAAGCGCTTGCCTCGAAGCTTAGAGACAACAATGGCGACTATAATCGCGAAGAATAAAGCTAAAAGGGTCTTCTCTAGGAAGAGAAGATCCATGGCGCAGGTGAAAGAAAAGGGCGGTTGAGGGATGGCGAGACAAGAGACTGGTGGTGGGTGTTGCTGGGAGTCACTGGTGATTGAGTGGGGATTTATAGAATGGTGACGGTGATGGTGTAGCGGCTGAAGAATTGGGCCCCGCCGGGGGGCGTTAGGTGGAGTGTGTGCAGTGGGTGAATTGACGGCGTTAGATTTAACTGCGAATTTTGACGTTTTATAAGGAAAGAAGGGGTTAGGTAAGACGAGGGGTTGGTGAGGCCAGAGCCCAAATGTCAAACTTGATTGATTTATTACCATCGAGTGTTTGATTAAAAGAGTGCCACTGCCACCCAAACAATCAAGGGGAGGTCCACGGTACCGCGCCGCTTTAAATTCGGTACGGTACCAAATAAAAGCGTGTGACCCTCAGTTTTTAATATTAAATATTAAAATTTTATTTATTAAAGATGCGATAATTTTTATAGACCAAATTATCACACTTTTAATAAGTAATTTTTTAATGTTTAATGTCAAAAATTGAGGACCACACATTTTTTTTGATACCGTAACAATTTTGATCGGACAGTACTTTTTTTGATACCGTAACAAATTGAGGACCACATGAATCTAATGTAATCTTGCCTTTGGAAAATTCTTCATAATAATTTAAATTATTCTAAAATATTGGTCAAATTCAACTTATTTAGAACATAAGACAAATTCGAATTGAGTCTTATATGAATTGAATTTGGGCAAAGTCTGAATAACTCGATTCGATTATTAACAACGACTAAGAAATACTAAAAAACGAACTATGTTTTATAATTGAACCTGGTCTCATCAATCGCAAACAACTTGATTGTCATTCCTACCCATATAATCTACAAATCAAATTCTACCCCTAGGCTATTTCTTGTTTTTGGAAAGAGAAAAAAACATAAATGATGTATTAAACAACTAGTCTAAAGTATACTTTGACTATTATATTTTTGAAACCTACAATCCAGTTCATGTTATAATTTGTGGGATAACGATCCCCCACCCTTTCATTCTAATCGCCTCCGCCAATCCCTCCGCCTTCTTAGGCCGCTACGCCACTAGAAAATATTTATTAAAACGGTAATATTACATCAATTTTGTTATATAGTATCACTAATTAATAATATATAAACAAATAAAAAATATAAACTTCACATAAATTAATAATTACTTTCCATATAATATTTTATTATTAATTAGTAAAATTTAACTTATCTATTTAATATTTTATTATTAATAAGTGATATTATATAATAATATTAAGATGACGTCAGTATTGCATCAAATATATACTCCTGTAACACCCCCCATCACCCTATGTGGCAGGCAGCCCCCTCTCTACCTTGCCTAGCTAACAAAACTAACAATGAACTCCTCTCTCCCACCAAACACACGCTTCTCTTTTTTAGGTTTGTAAATATTTTATCAAATATACAATTAAGTCTGAATATAATTATTATTTTTTGAATTAGAGTTTGGATGACATTAGTCTAGGATTTAATTGATACTTTGCTTCAAATAAATCTCAATGGTGGGCTACAATTTCTACAACTTGGAATGACATAATACAATTATCGTTTATCTCAGGGGTAGTATATATAATTTTCTAAAAAAATAAAAAACAAATGTGATTCATTTGTAAATCATGTTCCACTTTTGTTATTGGTGCGACCAGGAATAGTGCCTAAACGTGACATAATTTTTTTTATAATTAATTTCTTGGGCCGGAGAGATTAGGTAACGTGACTTGTTAGCTACTGGTGCACTTTTTCCTGTTAGAAGTGCTCGCCGGCGAATCTAGAACAGGTTTCAGATCTTTTTCCATTCAAATCTTAGTGCACTGTGATCTAACTTACATTGAATTTTGTAATGCTAACATTAAGAAAAATAAAAAAAAATAAATTCAGTGTATTTGATGGGACTCTTCTGAAAAAGCCTATGATGAATACACGTGTCCTCGGGGGTTTCTAGAACAATGTTGCTCGGGTTCAAGCACCATCGGCAAAGCGTCCTCTCCCCCGAGGTACCTCTCATATAGGATCACATTTCGGTACAGTATACAATGACATGTGTCCTCGGTCACCATGTACCTCGGGAACACACCACCCCTTGGTCCCCCGAGGTGAGCCTTTCCTCGGCGCCGAGGGTCACTCCATCCTGGACGCTTCCCCTACTCCCGGATAAAGCTACTGACAAACTGGACATCAGCCTATGCCAGTATGGACTAGTCATCATGACCTCTTCTTACACAAGTAATGTCAGAACATGCTGGAGTACAGAAGTCATAGCCAATACGTGACGGACGCGTGGCATATGATATCACATCAAAAACAGGCAAACCGCACGCTATTGCTGACATGCGCTTTGGGAAGCAAACAATTAATTGCACCCTTCTGTTGACGAGACCGCATTCAATGCGGTAAGGTCCGGAGATGAAAGGCAATAAATGCTCCTATTACGGAGCATTTATTACATCCTTCCCGAAAGGAGCATATTGTACCGTCGGTGTCCCGACGACTCAACATTGATTGCTCGGGATCCCGAGCAGTCAATTAGAGAAGACATTCCTCGTCAAATCAATACACACGCTGCCAGTGCCTGATGATCACCTACTGACCACACTGACAGCAATCATGAGCTTCTAAGGTATAAATACCCCTCCCAAAAAGGCAAACGGGTATGCAATCACAAACTCTCTACTACGAAATATCCTTCTCAGTGTTTTCTCCTTCCTCTCTCTCATTCAAAGACTGACTAGACCGTCGGAGGGGATACGCCGGAAAACACTCCGGCGCCCTTCTAACTTGTTCTCTTTTGTCCCAGGAAATACCTTTCGCACGTACAGGATCGTTCCTCCTTTCCCAGGATCGTAAGCTGTTTCGAGCAGTGTGTTTGGCCACTCAATCGGCTCACCCAAAGTTCACCGGGGGAGAGATCTGTTCCCAATATTTTATATATCGTGCAGGATCAAGCCCGCACAATCTGGCGCCGTCTGTGGGAAACGAGTAGTTTTCCTAATCTTTTCTCTAAAAAGAACAGTGACCATGGTGAACACCAGACAGAAAGGGAAAGGACCCCACCAACGGAGTCATGAGTTGCAAGCTCCCTGCCATCACGGAGGGAGGGATCGCACCAGTACGATTAAAAGTGCCTTTACTCGGTCAAGGGGGGTAACCCCTCAAACCAGTATGGGTATCAGGTCAGGAGGATCAGCCCCCTTGGCCCGTCAGCTGGCAGAGGTGATTGAAGAGAAATTTGGCGATAGATTACGTCAGCTGGAGAAGGACAATGTAAACGTCCTTAGCCGGCTCGACGAGTTTGCTGCCTCAGGCGGAGGGTCGAGGGATTCATTCCTCTCCCGAGGACTCCCCGTCCATGAGGCGGAGACAAAGGATCTAAGGAACCACCTGGATCACAAAGCAGAGAGCTCCAGGGCCCCGAAGCGACCCAAAGCCGGCGAATGCCATCTTGACAACCATTCCAGGAAAGCAAGGCCATTGGCCCTGGACGACCTCCGGCGAGGTTTATCCAGACGGAGGAAGGGAGATGAATCCGAGGAGGACTCAACCCAATCTACACGACGCCCAGGAAACGAGGGGCTTACCGACGAACCCAGAGACTTCAGGAGGCATCCCGTAAGGGGAGAAGTAGATCTCAGAGCCCGATTAGACTCCAGGAGAAAGGGCAAGACGATCCAGGATGAGGCCGAGGACGAAGTCATGCAAACACCCTTCACGAGGGAAATCAGCGAGATGGACGTCTCAAGAAAGTTCGTCGTGCCACTGTTCAAGACCTATGATGGGCGATCTGATCCCGATGCCCATATCAGACAATATAAGCAGATGATGTCCCTCTATCATTCGGACCAACGGTTTCTATGCCGGGTGTTCCCTATGAGCTTGGGGGACTCTGCGATGAGGTGGTTCGAGGCGCTTCCCCCAAATAGTATTGGGTCCTGGAAAGAATTGACGAGGCAGTTCCTAACCCGATTCATCACGGGGAGTAAGCGCCCCAAGGATATTGGATCACTACTGACCCTCAGGAGGAGGGAATCCGAGACTCTTCGCCAGTACGCCATCCGATACTGGGAAGAAGTCAATGAGGTCGAGGGATGCTCGGAGGTCATGGCAGCAACATCATTCCGGCTCGGCTTGGCGAGGGACACGGACCTGTACCGATCCCTGACCAAAAAGACTCCCTCGGATATGGGGGAACTGATGGCCCGGATCAACAAGTACTCAAGGGTCGAGGACGAGATGGGGAGCAACAAAGGCCGAGCCCTCCAACCCAAGAGAAAGGAAAAAGAGCACGAAGATATTCCCCGGAAGTGATTGCTACCCCGTCCAGGGGGTTCGTCCAGAGGAGTTCACACCGTCTTCAAGGAACCCATCTTCAGGTTGCTCCATAAAATCAAACATGAACCGTTTTTCAAATGGCCGCCCAGGATGCAAAGCGACCTCTCCACCCGTGATCAAACAGCAAGATGCTCATATCACCGGGATGTCGGGCATCGCACCGAGAGCTGCAGGGTGTTCAAGTCATTCTTGGAGAGCTTAGTCCGAGATGGATATCTGAAAGAATACATAGAGCCCAGGCCAGAAGAGAAACGAGCTCATGCCCCGACCGAGGAACCAAACAACGTCATAGACGTCATCCATGTGTGTCCGCTGGAGCGCCCCACGTCCAAAGAGCTTGAATCCGACCTCAAGAGGGTAGCTTTTACCAGAAAGGTAGCCGAAGGAGGTGTGGGGCCATCAAGCAAAAGGGCCAGGATGGGTGAGCTTGGCATTATGTTCTCTGACGCGGATTTGACGGGCGTGGTGATTCCTCATAATGACGCCCTTGTCTTAACCCTGAAGATAGGGAAATTCGATGTCAAGAGAATCTTGATTGATTCAGGGAGTTCCTCGGAGGTGATGTACTTTGAGACTTTGAAGCGGATGGGCTTTGGCCCCAAAGATTTGACCAAAATCAGGACACCCCTCATCGGGTTCAACGGCTCTTTCGCCTTGCCCGTGGGGAAAATTACATTACCGGTCGCCACTGGTCCCTTTGTCATCGACACAGAGTTTGTGGTGATCGACACGGACTCCCCTTACAACGTGATTATGGGGCGAACATGGCTACACGCGTTGGGAGCGGTACACTCCACTCTCCACCAGAAGTTGAAGTTCGCCACGCCAGAGGGCGTCATGGAGATCCGGGGAGATCAAGCGTCTGCGAAAAACTGTTTTTATTCGGCCGTCCGAGCCGGGGCGTCCAGCCAGGAGAAGGGGCGAGCACCGGAAGAGATCATAGAAAAATAGCAATTACAGTCCGGGCGTCCGGGGATGGATGACCCCCGGGTGGACCCAGCTGAACGATCTGTTGAAGACCTCCGGAAGGTGCCCTTGGTTGAAGGAGAAGAAGAGAAGTATTTCCTAGTTGGGACCTCGATGCCTGCAGCCGAACAGGAGGAGATGATCAGGTTCTTAAGAGGGAATACAGACGTGTTCGCCTGCATGTTGACCCATCTCACAAGCCAGTAAAGCAAAGGGCCCCGCATCACGCCAACGCGGTCAATGAGGAAATAGACAAACTCCTGAGAGCTGGCGCCATTCGAGAGATACAGTTCCCAGAATGGCTGTCCAATACAGTATGTGCAAAAAAGAAAGGGGGGAAATGGCGTGTCTGCGTGGATTTCACAGATCTTAACAAGGCATGTCCCAAGGACGACTACCCCCTGCCGAAGGTGGACCAGCTGGTAGATGCCACAGCCGGATATGAACGAATGGACTTCCTGGATGCTCGAGCAGGATATCATCAGATCCCTCTTTATGCCCCGGACCAAGAAAAAACGGCGTTTATCACTCCGAAGGGAGTTTATTGTTATAAAGTGATGCCATTTGGATTGAAGAACGCCGGGGCAACATACCAAAGATTGATGAATCGGATGTTCAAGAGGCAGATCGGCAACACCATGGAGGTCTACATAGACGACATGCTGGTAAAAAGCAAACGGAGTGGTGATCATCTTACAGACTTGGCTGATACCTTCTCCACTCTTAGGGAGTATGAGTTGAAGCTGAATGCAGCGAAGTGCGTCTTCGGAGTGGAGTCGGGAAAATTCCTCGGGTATCTGGTTAGTCAGCGAGGAATCGAAGCCAACCCAGATCAGATTAAAGCAATCCTGGATATCCGAAGCCCTCGCATTGTCCGAGAGGTCCAGAAACTCACAGGGATGCTGGCTGCACTTAACCGATTTGTCTCACGCTCCTCGGATAAATGCAAACCTTTCTTTGGAGCAATCAAATGTGCTGGGAAGAGTATGTGGAGCCAGGGGTGCGAGGACGCCCTGGCTGGGATCAAAGAATACCTGAGGACTCTTCCGACCCTATCCGTCCCCATCCAGGGGGAGATGCTGTTCCTATACCTGGCGGTTTCAGAATTTGCAGTAAGCGGAGTACTTGTCCGTGAGCATGAACACCAGCAGAAGCCGATTTACTACATCAGCAAGGCGCTCCTGGACGCAGAGACAAGATATCTGCCCCTAGAAAAATTGGCCCTGTCCTTGGTCACCACTGCAAGGAAACTGCGCCATTACTTCCAGGCGCACCCAATCACTGTCCTAACCGATCAGCCCTTGAAGGCAATTTTGAGGAAAGCTGAACTCTCCGGAAGGATCTCCAAATGGGCTGTAGAGTTGGGGGAGCACGACATTCATTTCAAACCCCGAACTGCAATAAAGGGACAAATACTGGCGGACTTCATAGCCGAGTTTTCGGGGGAGAATCCTGTTCTAGAAGGATCGCCTCCTCCCAACTTAGCATCTCCAACAAATGTTGAAGGATCGCCATGGCTTTTATGTGTGGATGGTTCATCGAACAGTAAGGGGTCCGGAATCGGTGTCTTGCTGACCTCTCCAGAAGGGATTATTGCAGAGCAGGCCATCCGGTTGGGTTCAAAGCATCGAACAATGAAGCGGAATATGAGGCACTCATCTCAGGACTTCGGTTAGCTGAGGCGACTGGAGTTACCAATTTGATCGTGCATTGCGATTCCATGCTGGTGGTCAATCAAGTCAATGGGGAATTCGAAACGAGGGACCCTAGGATGAAGGCGTACCATCACCAGGCAACGACCGTTATCCAAAGGTTCGACCGATTTGAAATCAAGCAGGTGTCCCGCGACAAGAACACACATGCCGACGCCCTGGCTTGTCTAGCCTCGGCAGTGGACTCCTCCCAGTCGCGCAGGATCACCATTGAGTATCTTCCCACATCCTGCATTGATCATACTCTCGAGGCGATGGTCATCCAGGACGCGCCCCAGCAGCTCAGTTGGATTGATCCCTTTGTCAAATTCCTAACAACGGGAGATCTCCCGGAGTGTCCAAGGGAAGCTAGAAAGATAAGGCTGAAAGCTCCAAGATTTTGGGTCTCTTCGGATCAGAAGCTTTACCGGAGGTCTTTCTCAGGACCTTACTTGCTATGCGTCCGAGAAGATCAAGTGCAAGACCTCCTGTACGAAGTGCATGAAGGAATATGTGGGGGGCACTCTGGAGGACGATCAATGGCGCACCGCATTATGTCTCAGGGGTATTGGTGGCCGCGAATGCAAAGGGACGCAAGGGCATATGTCCAAAAATGCGACCAGTGCCAGAGGTTCTCCCCTGCGATCAGGCAACCTGCGGGGGACTTACACCCCCTCACCAGCCCTTGGCCATTCGCTCAATGGGGGCTTGATTTGGTTGGACCTCTGCCTAAAGCTCCGGGAAAAAAGAAGTTCCTCATCGTGGCCACAGATTACTTCACCAAGTGGGTGGAGGCGGAGCCGTTGAGTCACATCCGAGACATAGACGCCAAAAAGTTCGTCTGGGAGAACATAGTCGTCAGATTTGGGATTCCTCGCGCACTGGTATCGGATAACGGGACCCAGTTCACTGGCGGGCGCTTTAAGTCTTTCTGTGAGCATCTCGGGATCCGTAACTTCTACTCCACCCCTGCATACCCTCAAGCCAATGGGCAGGCGGAGGCCACCAACAAGACAATTATCAATGGGATCAAGAAGAGGTTGGAGAAAGCCAAGGGAAAGTGGGCGACAGAGCTGTTAAACATTTTATGGGTGTACAGGACAACCCCTCGGTCATCGACGGGCGAAACCCCCTACTCCCTGGCATACGGGATGGAGGCAATCATACCCCTCGAAGTAGGGCTTCCGACCATAAGGACCCAAGCTTTCGATGAAGGGGGAATGATCATCAACTGGGATTGGATCTGGACCTACTGGAAGAAAGAAGGGAGGAAACCGCCTTGAAGATAACCAAGTATCAAGAGAAGATCTCCCAGCTATACAACAGGAGGGTCAAGACTCGAGAATTCCGGATAGGCGACCTGGTCCTCAGAAGGGTAACGGCCAATACCCGGGATCCAACAGAGGGAAAGATGGGACCTAACTGGGAAGGGCCTTACAAAGTAATATCAATCGGGGGCGCCGGGTCGTATGGACTAGAAGATATGAGTGGAAGACCTGTAATACGACCATGGAATGTTATGAATTTGAAGAAGTATTACTTTTGAAGTACTCTCTCAAAAGAACTCGCCAAACAAAAGACAAAGGGTATGGCCCTGGGGACAGAGTTCAAGGACTCTCGTCCCCGAAGTACATACAGGAGCAAGCCTCCTGCAAGGGTATGGCCCTGGGGACAGAGTTCAAGGACTCTCGTCCCCGAAGTACATACAGGAGCAAGCCTCCTGCAAGGGTATGGCCCTGGGGACAGAGTTCAAGGACTCTCGTCCCCGAAGTACATACAGGAGCAAGCCTCCTGCAAGGGTATGGCCCTGGGGACAGAGTTCAAGGACTCTCGTCCCCGAAGTACATACAGGAGCAAGCCTCCTGCAAGGGTATGGCCCTGGGGACAGAGTTCAAGGACTCTCCCCCGAAGTACATACAGGAGCAAGCCTCCTGCAAGGGTATGGCCCTGGGGACAGAGTTCAAGGACTCTCGTCCCCGAAGTACATACAGGAGCAAGCCTCCTGCAACGGCATGGCCCTGGGGACAGAGTGCAAGGACTACTGTCCCCGAGGCAAAAATGGAAACAAGCATTCATAAAGAAATGGTCCTGAGACCAAACACAAGCACCCCAAGTCCCCAGAGTAGATACAAGATCTCGCCTCCGGAACGGGCCAGCACGCCCCGAAGACAGTTCAAAGACACTTATGATTTATTCTACACAGAAGTAAAGAAAAGCAAAACACTACTACACAGAGAAGACAAAAGAAGAAAAAAAAGTTATTTATTTCCAAAAGAAATAGGGGCTTTGCGTCCCCAAAAGCTACAAAAGGAAAGCAAAAGGGTACAAAAAAGGGGAAGTGAAAAGCAGCTTCATCGGGCTCCAGGCACCTCCAGAACTTCGGCCGAGGGCGAATCAGCGATAAAAGGTTGGAAGCTTCTGGAGCGGGCAGGAGAAGAACTTCGGCAGCAGGAACAGCTGGAACAGTTGAGCAGCTTGAGGTTCAGGGGCAAGGTCGGACGGAGCGTCCTCGGACAAGTCCACTATCACCGTCTCGGGAGCATCAGCCGAGGTTTGCATCGGTGTAGGGGCTTCATCCTCGGCAGCAACCTGTGCTTCTGCCTGCTCCATCTCTCTGCCGAGGGCACATACTTGTGCACTTGGAAGAGAGGGGAGTCTGACGGGACTCCAGCAGCCTGGAGCGCCTCGTCCCACCCTTTCTTGAAGAACTCTTTGCTATTTTCTTCAAGAGCGGGGAGCACGTCATCGGCAAACTCCTCCAGAAGTTGTTGCTCCGACTTCCGGTTCAGCTCCTCGGCTCTGATCCTGTCTAGCTCCTGGGTAAGGGCCAGACAGCTTTCCTCGGAGCCCACTGCCCTCTCCTCCGCCGCAGAGAGCCGCTGCGTTTGCTCAGTAATCCTCCTCTCAGCATCGGCAAGTGCGGCACTTAGCTTCTCAGCGCCCAACTTGGCCGATTCAGCGTCCTTGAGGAGCTGCTCTATTTGGGCAGCCTGCCCCACCAGGGTAGAATCCCTGGCAGCAACATCTTCCGTTGCCCGAGCAAGGGCAGCTTCCGCTTCTGCCTTCTGATCCTTGGCCCTCTGAAGGTCCATCCTGGACGCGTGGTACCGGCCAGCAATGATAGAAATGCTGGGTAGCCTGTAAAGGAAGGAAAAGAGTGTTAAAAACACAAAAATAGAAAACGAGTGAAGGGATCAAAACAGGAATAAACTCACCACCAGGGAATTCTGGATCATGGAGCGGAACAACACGTTGGTTGATCGCCCCCATGAGCCTCCATGTCGGCCTCGAAATGCAGTGTCTCACTCACTGCATAGCGACATGAGGATCCGACAGAATAGAATCATCGACCCTGATCACTCTGTTCATGTGATCAGTGGCTCGAGGATTCCACTCTGCGGCCTCCCCCCGAGGCGGAACGGGAGGAGGGGTCTGCTGTTGCTGTTGCTGTTGTTGCTGCTGCAGCTGTAGCTGTTGTCGGGGCTGCTGTTGTTGTTGCTGTTGTGGGGGAGCAGGCGGTAACCCACGATCCCTCCCGCTTTGAGGTTGAGCGGGAGATGCCCTGGGTCCTCGGCTGAGGCCGTCATGCCGATGCTTTACCCTCCTCTCTCTTCTTCCACCTGAGGATCCCGGTCTCGCACCTGACCCTGACCGGGAGCCCTCGAAGAATTGGCGGAACTGGTTCCTGCCGGAGTACCGCCGGTCGCCCCTCGGCCTCTCCCGGCTGCGAGGGATTGCCTCTGCCTAAGAAACCCCAAATTGATGCGTGGGGTGTTGGACATCGCTTCCTCGAGAGCGTCTTCGGCGTCCAAAGTTTGGAGAATTTGAAAATCGGCCACAGGTCGCCTCCCGAAGTCCCCACCTCGGCGTCCGAAGGAGCAACGTCCTCTCTGACCCCGACCTCAGCAACTCCCTTCTACCTCTCCCTCTGAAGCCCGATCCGGGTCTTCCTCCAAGTTCTGCTCGACCTCTAACCTCGCCGCCTGATCAAAGAGCTCTGACCACTGTGAAGGCTCGAAAGGTTGAGGGAGCTGTGAGAACTTCTTATACCCGGGGGTATAGTGCAGCAAATTATGGGCAGCTCGGCCAAATCCGTCGGCGCCCGTGAAACTCCAAACCGTTATTAAGTCGGCAAAATTGACCAGCGACCGAGGGGGTGGAGCTGTTTCCCGAGAAGGAATACCTGCACAACAACAAAAAAGATTGTCATAAACATGAGAAGTCCCAAGAAACAAATAAAAAGACCAAAGGAACCGACGTACTTGTCGTTCTCCATTCCCGAGGGCAAAATAGGTCATTGTACTCGGGACCGACACCCCTCTCCCAACATCCCTTGAAGATCAAGATGTCGTCCTGT
>CAUOFW020000997.1:0-125000 GCA_963454935.2 Ilex paraguariensis
GCATTTGGTTTCCGCGTTGGGACAAACGCCGTCCGGACCCATCCTTTTCTATCTAGCATTTATTAACTTTTAAGGTCATTTCGGAAATTCTTTTCTTTGTAATGTGACTTCCATTTTCCATCAACATGAACATAGATATTTATATTCAAAAGTATATGAATAATTGATTCTTAGAAAAATCTCAAAAAACTTATATCCATCAATAATGGCTAAGGCAGTGAGTGATCCAACCATAAAAGTTGTCTCAAGCACTAAAATCGACAATTATGCTACTGAAAAATTTTATCCTTTGAGAGAAAAAGATACAATTGATAGGTTGCCCTCATGTATCAAATATTTTCCTAATAAAATCTATAAAATATTTAGGAGAAAATGTCTCAAAAAAATAAAGAACCCTCAATAAGCAACCTTTTTCAAAGACCATCTCAAATTAAGTACAACACCCAAGAGAGAGGGGGGTGGAATATTTTGTCACTATAGGACTACATAGATGTCCAATATTCAAAGAGTTTCATTAGCACTTCTAGCCGTAATCTTACTTCCGCTTAATATATATAACTTTTTCTGAAAATGTGTCATTGATCTACAACTCAACAAAATGTTTGTGTGTGTGTGTGTGAGTGAGAGAGAAAGAGATCAGAGAGATAGAGCTGAATTGGCTCAACGATGTAAGAAATGCGATCCAAAACTTGCGATGACCCATCACACACTGAAAATACTATTACAGATGCATGCTTACTAAACTTTTAATGATCAAGACTTTTATTACTCACAATAGATAACACCAATCCAAATGTAATACAAACCTTCGGCCTGGATCCCTTCCAAATCGCAAGTTTGAAGGGTCCAAGGAGAGAATATTTGGGCATTTTTATAGGACCCAAAAACTTAGCCGGCCAACTTTTCACCTGTTTTATTCTGAGTTGGAGTTATGAAACTCCTAGAATTGTACAACAGTCATGCTTCTTCAGTTGGCAGTAACTCCCAATAATTACCATTGTATTTTAGGATTAAATATTCAATGTAAGCGTATTTGTCCAATAAAAATAGATAAATTGGACCAATTTTTTATATATAGAGATGATTATATATTACATGATAGTTACACTTATTGAGTTTTATGGGGTTTACTTGTCCACTTATTAGTGAACGGTTACACAAAGTGATACTGCTGCCGTGAGATAACTGTTACGCTCAAGAATTTTCTCGTATTTTGAGTTGTATGACCTGAATTGCATAAGGTTCAAAAAAAATAATTAATTGCATCGTATTGTATTTAAAAATTATAATGTTTAACTTCAGTAAGTGATTAATAGATGGATGACTACTAATTTCTTGAATCAATAAGAAGTTATTACAATAGGTTATTATTGTCTTTTTACCTTTTAAATATAGTATTATCAATTAAATTTTTTTGACAAGCACTAACATTCGAAAGTAGTATCATTATTAGATATATTCAAATGTTCGGTTTTTAGCAAATTTGGCTATGCACTATGTATCGACAAACATATGATGTAGTTTGGTGATTATTTAATAAAATTGAGTAGAAATCCATGTATGAAATGTTAAAATCATCTCTAATCAACTTATTCGGATTATAACAAATATTTATTCTAACGGATTCATATATGCATTGTGAAAAATAAAATTCCTTGGACAATTGAATCGAAATCGGATCACATTGTTCAAATTGGATTTAGATCGAATTTATATTGTTTCAAAAGAAGATAATCAAAAGTTAAATAATGAATTTATTAGTTGAATTAGTGCAACTAATAAAAAAATGAAAAATTCCTCAAAAAATGATAAAGTAGATATTATAGAATTTTTGAAAAAAAATTTCTCAAGTAGACATTATAGAATTATTAAAGGATAAATGAAAAAATCAAAAGTTTTTCACTTAAACCATTTTTGTTAGTAATATAGATTAATGTATATAACAGAAATAATTGGATTATGACTTGACTAAGCCAATGAAACAAGCACAAATCCTAATATCAGATATTAGTACCCAAAAAGCATGAAATATGATATCTAGTAGTTCAAGGAAGAAAGAGCAACAGAAGTAGAGAAAAGAATGAATTTATGAAGCAAACGGAAAATGAAAGCCATGAAAATAACAGCCAAAACAATGTAGGCATGTTCATAAATACAACTAAGTCTTAGTGCATAACACTACATTACAAGATTGCTTACTCACCAGCCTTTCTGTGAAGAATCCTATTAAGCTATGTATAGTAGCATTGTCCAAAAGCTTTGATGCTAATTTTGTCAATAATTCTCCGAGGAGGAGGATACCTGAACAGCAACAGGACAGTAAAAATGTGGAAACCTTCATAGAAAATAATATTTCTCAAACATATGGTAAGAATGAAAAAAAATGATTTATCACCAATATGCTCACGTGATCTAATTATGCTGTTGAAGACAACAGTAGATGCATTAACATATGTCCCAAGTGTTAAGCCCACACAGGAGCATCTCACTACAAAATCAGCTGGGGCTGAATTGGGGCAGCATGTCTAAAACCCAAAGATCATTGCTCATGAAGAAGCTTAATTAAAAATTGTCAAGTCTAGTGACTCATATTTATCTTACTGTTAAGATCACTCTCTTACAGAATCATCCAGTTATTCAAGGTCCCTATAAAGTTGTGTTCAGGGTTGAGAAGATCCAAAGCAATTCCCTACAGTAAGAGGTAATAATGACAATATGTTAAACCATAGCTATTCCTAGAGGTTGAAGGTGGTTTAGAATACAGTAATGTTGACTCTAAGATTGTCTTTGGCAGATGAACATGGATTTTTCTTTAAAACCCTGAATAGCATTTGATCTTGAAAAGATGTATCTTTACCCTCACAAATCCAATGTTGAGTTCCATTGGTGTCACATCGTGATAAATTCATCAATGAAGGTGGAACAAGAATGCATTACGAAAGAACTGGGGTAGTTGGCCTTTTGCTTCCCTCCCTACCTAGTGAAAGAATCTGTGCTTATTGATATTTACCCAAAAACTATGTTTATTCATTCTTCGATCCAGATAGTAAAACTATGTATGTGCTAGTTCCCTCGAGTCAATTTCAATGAGTAGAGCAAGGTAAACCAAAGGGAAATAGAGGGGCCATTCAATTTATGTCAAGAAAATTTAGCTTGAAAGTTAGAAACAATGCCATGTAGTAGGAGAGGCCATTCCATTCTCTCTGAAGTTCATGAACGTTATTTATCCGTCCATTCTAGTTGTGTCAAATATAAGCACGATTTTGTTTAGAGGACACCCATGTGTCAAATATAATAGAGTATCATACACGAAAATAACACCAAATATTGAAGCTTGTATGAGAAGTTCTCAGTCATCTGCTGTAAAAGGGAATATTTTAAATAACCAGCCCAATGTACAATAGGTAAAAGTAGTTTGAAATTATAAATCATCCTAGATTTTACCATACACATTTTTTATTTTTATTCTTGATAAAAGAAAAATTTTATTATAGAAATGAATAAAAAGCATAATACAATGTAGATGCCAAGATATCATCACAAATGAATAAAAAAGCAGAAAGTAAAACTAAAGTAAAGCCGCCATCCAATTCCTTTGAAGATCCAACAAAGGCAACCCTCTAAAACATCCTGTGACTTTGGCCCAAAGTGAAGCCATAAAAATGAATTGTTCCCATACTAATTCACAAGGTACAGAACGAGATTTTATCATACGGGCAAAATAAGAAAAATATGCTTGTTGAGATTTAAATTGCACTCATATTCAAGATGATCCTTTGATTTTATTCAAAACCTTGTACAATGATAATTTAAATTGCACTCATATTCAAGATGATCCTTTGATTTTATTCAAAACCTTGTACAAATAATCATTGAAAGCTTTTGGATTTGGCTATAGATTTACTATTAAAAAGGAAGGGATGTTGGGTAATGCAACCAGCAATAAAATATCAGTAGAATACCTCTAGCGCGAATGATGCTATCTGTAGTGGTCAAATACATCTCCATCTCTTTAACCTATATAACAAATGATAATGTTTATTAGAGAGGGTATATATACGAAAAAAGATATATAAAACTGATCATAATGAGTCAATCAATCTTAAAGTGCAATGGCAACAAGAATTACAACTGAAGCTTACCAGTGCTTCTACAGTTAGCATGTCATTCTTCAAGAGAGCAGCAATTGCATCTACACTTGCAGCCTGAAATTCAACAGCATACCAAGCAAGTTTTAAACATCCCAACACCAATAATTTTTTTGGGCAAATTTCACTTTACTATCCATGGTTAGTTAGGCCCTTCTATGCATCACCTACCTCACCTTCAAATATCCACATAACCCTCATTTAGTTTGTGGACCTATAAGTGCGTTGTTACAATTTTGGTCCCAGGTTAACTAAAAGACTTCAACAACCGCCACCACATTCCAAACCCTATACCCACCTCCGTAAGTTTTAATCATTTCAGCGACCACCTAAACCTAGACAACCACCGTCCAAGGGTTTAAACCACCAATATTGTTTAAACTCTGAAGTCCAATCCGCTAACCCACATCTTCAGCCACAATCCCAACCCTACACCATAGCCAGCAATGTGCACTGACTTTTTTCTTCTGCACTGCCACTGAATATTCAGTTTTACCAAGCAAAAGCATAGCAGAAGGTTATTTGAGATAAAATTGCACAATGTCGTGAAAGTATCCCTTTTGCATTCTGTGCGTCATTGTGTAATTCAAGTTTGTTTATATCAAAGATCAAATGAAACAAATGATCAGTGCCAAACTTCATTCTCCCACTTTACGGGCAGAGACCCAATTCGGGTGAAAAAAAAGGTTTTGCGCCAAAGCTTCAAAAAATCTTGGAACTTTTTTATGTGCATGAATTGTATATTACAATTGTATATAACAGAAGAATAGGAAGTATGTCAATATAAAAGAGGAGACAGAAAGAGAAATGTAGAGAGGGAAGCAATTTAGGAAAAAAATTACACGTATCTATTCTATAAATGGGAGGTATTGCGGGCATTTAACAAGTAACATTCACGGAGTCAGTGGCGAACTGTGCTCCACAAACCACATTGAGGGTTAAGTGGTTATTTTCTAAGGTGAAAGGCGTAAGTAAAGTGAAATTTGCCCAGTTTTTTGGCCTTCAAATTGAACTAATCAGCAATAACTAACTAACATTAAAGCTACTAAATTCCCCTGGTTCTGACAAAAACTCTAATAATCAAACAATGTGCACGAAGTACGAACTAATTGACAACTTCATATTCATACACGAACCAAATTAGTCCAAACAAATCAAAAGAGAAGACAATTCCACATAATTACCCTTCACGTACATGGAACTAAAAGTATATAAAACTTTGAATATAATGTTTCATAACGTTTCATATTGCTTTTTTTTTTCCTGAAGTTACTGTTGATCGTAAAACAAATGGAACACTACAAAAATTTAGAGAAGAGAGTTGAATACTGAACCTGCTGAGTCGCAGAGCTGGACGAGTCAACATACGACTCGATGTGCTTCACATATTCAGCTGAAGCAGCCATTGTTTTTGCGCGCGAACCCGACATACACAGAGACTGGGGTTTATCGGTGGCGACCGGCGAGGGTTTTGGCTTTTCTAAGTTTCTAACGATGGGGACTCGGTTGTGGCTGTACGCAAGCAAAAACAAGGAGAACCGCGAAAGTTGTGTTTACTCTTATTTGCCCCAAAACAATTCAAATTTTGACTATGGCCCCTTAAAAATTCTAAGTTTTATGTTAATCCTTAAAAATTCAAAGTTTTATGTTACTCCTTAAAAATCTTTAAACATTAACACTTCTTTGATGTTATGGGAGCCAATGAGATGTAGACAAATGTCCAAGATGATGTGTATCCAATGTTCAATGCCAATATTAGAGTAAACATTAGCTCCCGATATTATCTCATTTAGTGAATTTTGTTATTCACGATTAATGGAGAAAGTAGAAACGCAACAACCCATAAATGATTTATTTTGATATTAATATTTGAGTTATATTTTTGTGTTACGTTATAACAAATTAGTCCCAAAAATAATATACAGTTTGTTTTTTCTTCTTCTTTTTAAGATACAATATTTTGTTTTTAACAATACACCTCTTTTTGTTGTCTTTTTCCATCTAAATTTTATAAATTCTTTTAAGTAAATAACCTTTAATTATTTATAATTTCAAGCCTAAAGCATTGTAAATTACAATGAAACCATGCAAACTATTAATTTAGAAAGGCCATGAAAATAGGGGGGAAAAAAATATCACATAATAAGTTTGAAGATCTTGCATCAGGCAATTGGGAAATAAGTGAGGGTAAATTGCAAATTATACCCTTAATGTATTGATGCAGCTTCGATTTGGTCCTTGGAGTTTTGATTTGCATAATTTAATCCGTAAAGTATTAATTATGTTTCTACGAGAGATTTTTGTCCAAATTCATCACAAAACACCAAACGGTCAATCAAATTCAGAGTAGTATTTTCATCTAACTCAACCATTGCCTTCACCTATCACTCTAATCATAGTTATATCATTGACCATTACTATTAACTTATATCGACCTAGTAAAAAAAATCCTTAATCCATTCAAAACAAAAAAGTCTTGGTGAGGGAAGCATACATCATCAGAAGCAAACGAACCAGACCTTTGAGGGTGATCAAGTTAGAGATGCCACAATGGCAATCCGGAAGTGTAGGTCAAGAGATAATTTTTCTTATTAAAATACTAATTTAACTGTCGAAATATGGTCTTATATTTGCAAAACTCATTTTAGTGGGATTTGTGTGTGCACAATGAAAAAGTTGTTGCATATAGTTATTTTTTTTGGTCTTGCCTAGTCCCAATCTTTGAGCAGTTTTTTCTGTGTTTTGGATATGGGCAACAGTTGTAGGTAGGGGGCGCAACTCAAACAGGTTGAGAGGTCAATTCTAATCTAATTTTAAGTATATAATTTTCAATCTCAACATTAATTTGAGGTATTCAACCCGAATTAATTTGGATTGTGTTTTTCAGCCCAAACCCAACCCAAAGTATTAACCTCAACCTGAACCCTATTCTCAGGTTAGATTTGAGTTGAATTCGAGTTGTCTTGCTCAAGTTACAGATGAATGAAAAGTGAAGTCAATGATTAAGTCTGACGAAAATGTCCCTCTGAATTTGACTGACCATTTAGTGTTTGTGATGAATTTGGATGGAAGTCACTTATGAAAACACAATCAATACTTTAAGAATTCAACTCGAATATATAAATTGGGCTCAACCTAAATTTTTAAATCGGATTCAACACGAATATATAAATTGGACTCAACCCGAATTATAAATCAGCTTCAATCCAAAAATATTTAAAAATAAATATATAAATCAATATAACAATATAACTTACAAATTATAACACTAGGGATCAATCTTTTAGTTCAATTTTATGTTAAACATTTGACCATTATGTTTTTATATTAAATATTTGATTGAAGTTATTAGTTTTTATTTTAGGTGAATACTATGTGTTTGTGATGAATTTGATTTACGTAATTCAAGCATATTTCAAATTAGAATTCGGGTCAGGTTTGGGTTATATAATTCGGACTGATATCGGGTTACAATTCATGTTGAATTTGTTCAAATCCTGCCCTGATCTAATCAGAAAATTCTTGAATTCCTTGCATGCCCTTATACAAACTTATAAAATCTTGAATTCCCTGCCACGAAGGTTGAATATGTTACACATCTTACGCATGAACAAAAAAAATTGGCATGTAATTCTTGCATATAGCTACTAGCTAGCCCAGGCAAAGAGAGGGAGGCCGACCCGAGTGGGTTGGTGAGAGGAACAGGGTTTCTATTATTTGGTTTAAAACATTCATAGTCCACGAAACAAAATTCTTTTAGATGATCTCATAAGAAGGATACATACATACATACAACCATTCCAGAGCTTCTTAACACCACCAGCCATACACCACCTACAGTTTCAAAATCTCGTAACATGAAAAATGAGATTTATTATCTTAAACCCTCAGGGCCTTGACTTCTTTCTTCGCAACAAGCCTCATCCAACAGATCAAGAAATCCTCTGTGAGAAGTCTCCTCAAGAACAGAGACATTGAAGCGAATGGCATGAGTTGATGCTGCTTCAAACTTTGTCCACAACTCCTTCTTTAAGGTGTTCTCACCTGGCCGCTTTCCAGCTCGAACTATGCTTTCAGGCTCCTTCCACATGGGAGTGCTTTCGATGATTTTTGAGCCACCTCCAGCTATTAAATAGGTATAAAAAACAATGGTTAGTTTCAGGTCAGGTTAAATTAAAGATATACACAATGTCTAATTTCAGGGGATTAAATTCAACATGATAAATACATAAAAAGAACACATAGTACCTTGCTTACAAGATTTCTTGGTTGGCAATTGACTGTCTTGATTATTTTTTTCCTTCATTGAGGGTAAGTATGTTCTCTGATTAATGACGAAAGCAGTTCTTGGCACCTGGCATTTGGTAGCAGCGTTGGTCAACAAATTTTCATCAGGAGGCTCCATTAAAATGCAAGTTTTAGGAGGTGACATAAACCAATTTGGTGATTCTTCTACCACTGTCCTTCTGTTTGCCAACTTATTAGCTGCTTTTATTCCAAATAGCTCCGGATACTTCAAGACCAGATGCTCTGAAACTTGATTGCTGGAAGATTCAGAATCTCGAGATCCACTTAAATTTTGAACTCCAACAGGAAATGGGGTTGATTTATGGACCCCATGAACATCCTTGTGAGAGATCTCTGAAATGGGTTCAAGCAATACACAGGACTTGGGTGGCGACATTTTCAGGCGTGGAGTCATAACAAACATAGAGCAATCCCTTTGAGAAAACTTGGCCGGAGAAACAAACCCACTCTGCATAGCAGTTTCATTTTTGGTCACAACAGAATCAGGCACTTTACTTGGAGTTAGCTTTATCACTACACTTTCTAGCAAATCATCATCTGTATGTCCAGATAAAGCAAGAAGAGATGGTAGCCCAACAGTATTATCGGATGTAATATTTTCAAACACTGATTTTGAGGGTCCCTGAAATTTGAATGAACTTGCTTTTGCTCGGGGCAGAGGTGTGAGCAGGAACAGTTGTCTACCACTCTCTGTAGTGCAGTCAGCACGCCAGGACACAAGAGGAGATGGAGAGACTAATGAGTCCAACTTGGTTTGATATGGGCTATCAACAACATTGCTTTTATCATCATCTGCAGCGGGCAGTGTTTTTTTACCCGCCAAAGAATGTTCCGACTGATTCTCGGACCCTGTGGATGGACAGGCAAGTGCTTTCTGAAATCTAGGAACCCATGGCTGCATTATGGGAACAATATACAATTATAAGTTGTGCAACAAAACAGCACAAGTACAGTATAATATCAGAGATATAGGGTTCAAACCTCTAAAGAAGTGTGCATATCAGACAAGAGGTGAGCAAAAGATTCAATTTCTTCTCTCCCCTTCTTGTTTGTCACTTTAAATTTAAGGGCTTGCACAACAAGTTCATCAATCTGCAACTAAATACATTCAGACATGGTTTTGCCACAAAATTCAAGTAAATAGCTGCAAAGGAACCAGGGATTGACGAAAAATCTTCAACTAAACGAAGTATAAAAAAACTACTGACATCACTGATTAATGATATATGATATATTTCAAAGCTCATTCAACTCAGACAACAGTTATAGTGTGAAAATTTTAATGTTTAGTTACATACTTCTTGTTGGAGCAAAGCAGCACATTTAGCAACTGAATTGTTCACTGCTGTAGACGCTTCCACAACGTCAGCTAATAATCAGCATTCTAGTGTGCCAAATATCCATATATATATATATATATAAATGCCTTTCTTTCCCTAAGTAAAGGCTCAACTTATCTCGAGGTCACCAGGATGGCATCTCCACCTTCTTCGGGATTTTGTTAGACCTCAGAAATAACATGCATTTGTCATCTATTTCACACTGACTAGCTGCAGAGTATCTCACTTTGGGCCATACGATCATATAGCACTATGCATCTTAAATTCTTAATGCATGTCGTATCCTAATACTAGTCATACTTTTATTTTTTCATTATTACAAATCAAGTTATTGAACATTTCGAACGAATCCCTAAAATTAAACTTATCCGTTATCCAATAAAAACCTAAAAATCCTAATAATAAACCAAAATCCCCCGCACAATCAGTTACAAAAGGCTTTTTAACAAGTATTTGCCACAACAGGTCGTGTGAACCAAAACCCTATGGGCCATATTTTTCCATTATTACAAATCAAGTTATTGAACATTTCAAATGAATCCCTAATATTAAACTTATCCCTTATCCAATAAAAACCTAAAAGTCCTAATAATAAACCAAAATCCCATGCACAATCAGTTACAAAAGGCTTTTTTTTAACAAGCATTTGCCACAACTGGTCGTGTGAACCAAAACCCTATGGGCCACCAGGAAAAGCTCAAGTTTCAATTCACGACTTTTAAATTGATAACCCAGGCAAGGCAGTGTAAATCTGGCAACCATCCCAATGATTTAGCTATCTAGTGTGTGTTGGAGGCAAGGGAGCCCAGTGATCCAAGGCTCAATATGCATGTATGAAACTCATACCCACTTAAAAGCTTAAGTAATCCACAATATAGTATGACACTTTTACTTTTTTTTTTGGTATTTGATGTGCGATTACCACATCCAACCACTCTTTACAAGAGTCCGCAATTCCAAGAATCAAACCTTTTACAGCTCTTTATGCGCCATCACATTTCCACTCTATCCAGAGCCCTTGCACCCTGCCCTTTTCCCCAAGTGCGTTTTTATAACTTCATTATCAAAAGTCTTATCACCTTTCTTAAATGCTGTTGGTAATATCGGCACGCTACACCGTTTTTCAAGAGTTCACTCAGAATCGTCAACCATCTGCTCTAATACTAATTGTTGGGACATTGAAAGTCTAGTGATCCAGAGCCCAATATATATGTATGGAACTCATACTCAACTGAAAGTTTAAGCCTATAGGTAATGAGTTCATCCACAGTATATTGCGACACTTTTACTTCTTTTTCTAACTGATATGGGATTCTCACACATGCAACAAATTTTGTGTATGAAATAACACAAAAGATTGTCAAATTACAATTTTTTGATGCTTTGACTTGGATAACAAAATTTGTGTCGACTCCCGTTGGTGTGGCTCCACATGCACAATCCTTTGATTTTTGGTTGATTACGAGGGTTGTGTTAGCGTGATTTTTTTATCTTCGATTTGGTGATGGTTTTGATGTATCTTCACATTGTTCTTTGTATTGATCAACTTGAAGATAATTTGAAGGATCTCTTAGTAAGAAGGAACCTGAAGGTGTATTCTTCTTCTTCTCCACCACTAATTTGTAAGACTTCGGCTGGATGTGAAAATGGGTAGAGCTTCGCTTCCCTCTTCTTCCTGTGATGGACTGGGACATAATTACATGAATGTGTCATCTATTTCACACTCACTACCTACTGAATATCTCACTTTGGCCAAACGAGCATATAACACTATGCATCTTATCTTAATACATGTCGTATCCTAATCCTAGTCATACTTTGATTGTTCCATTATTACAAATCAAGTTATTAAATATTTCGAATGAATCTCCAAAATCAAAATTGCCCATTATATAGTAAACACCTAAAATTCCTAATAATAAACCAAAATCCGCAACACGATTAGCTATAAAAACGATTTTTAACAAGCATTTGACATAACAGGTCGTGTGAACCAAAACCCTATGGGCCACCACAAAAAGCTCAGGTTACAATTCATGACTTTCGATTGATAACCCAGGCAAGTCACTATAGAATTGCAACCATCCCAATGATTTAGCCATCTAGTGGGATATCACCATTTCCTCTTTATGTTTTAATTCCAAACAATACAAGCATTAATAATAATATGGGCAAGCAGTAAAACAGACAAAAGGAAAGCATACATATTCAAACAATTCGGAAAACTGTCACTGGCCATCAACTCAAAAATTAGGACAAGAAATTAGCGCAAGACAGATGCCATGCCATACTATTGTGCTTACATCCAGGGTTAAAGCAACTATAATGCAAAATCCATAGACTGTTTCATAGTTAAGACAGCAAATCCATGATATTAATTTAATTCAAACATACAATTTCGGAAACCAAATCAATATTCAATTGAAGTCGTACTATTTATCTGAAATCATGCAAACATAGAATAACAATTTTCATTGCTTGAAAACATATGAACACTGAACTCGTGCAATTTAAATTTAGATGATTTAAAAAATCAGAGTATTTCTGAAAGAAAAAAAACACTTAACATTACTCTGTAACAAGCAACCGTAAAGCAGCCAAGAAATTCCAAAATAAATCCAGAAAAATATTTGTTTTCTTTAGAATTTCGTAGAAAAACAAACCCTAAACAGTACCAACAAGACGGCAAACAACCTAGGTAGGGTTAAGATTTCCCACAGCATTACCTTGACCCGAAACCAAATTCGTAATCAAATTACAGACATTCAGTGTTATTCAGGCAACTTAAACAAATTCATCGAAATTCTCTCTTTAGTGATCACCTGATGAAGGAGAGAGGAGAGATCGGAGTGAACAAGAAGGAGGCGATCGAGTGCATCGTCTCCGACTCGATCTTCGGCTTCAGGGGGTTTCTTCTTCGTAGATTTGACTCCATTCGAGACGTCTCTGAGTGGCTTCCTCGTCGACTTTGATTTCGATTTCGATTTGATGATATCATTGTTCTTCGGCATTTTCGATCTCTGTCCGACTGTCGCCAACGGTAACTAGACCTCGAGACCGACTCTCTCCATTTGAATATCTCACTGGGACAATTTATAAGGCGGGCTATTACTTTTTTTTGGCAGGGGTGTTGAGAAAGAGTATCGTGATACTCATTTTTAATCAATTCGCGTAGAATTTTAATTAGTCAAATTTTAATATATAAAAATATATGAATTTTAATTGACTTAAATTTTAATAAATCAAATTTTAATTGACACGAATTTTAAGAAGTAAAAAAATATAAATTTTAATCGATGCTAACAACTCGGGTAGAGTTCAAATCGGCTCAAATTTTAATATGTACAAAATAAATTTTAATAGGCTTGAATTTTTTTAAAATTTACAAATTAGTAAATAGCAAATTAGTATTTACTAAAATTGTTATTTACGATTTTTTTTTAAAATTTTAACAGCTCGAATTTTAATTAAATTTTATGTAGAAAAATACTTGAGGTTATGTAGGGGCATTTTTGGTATTTTAGATGAATTTTTTTTTGTTAGAAATGGTAGTTTAATGGTAGGGGATGTTAGTGATATTTAATTTAAACTAGAAGGGGTGTCATTGAAGATTTAGAAACTAGAGGGGGTATGGTTAAAATTTTCCTTGGGAGAATTACACTCAGACCTCCTAACATTTAAAATATTATACACAGACCCCCTAAAGTTTATACGCGCGTAACACTTAAATTCCCGTTGTAAATATATCCGTTAATAAGTTATACTTAGACTCTCCAAAAGTTTGTTGATATATAATATTTAAACCCTTTAAGTTAAAAATATTATACTTAGATTAAAAATACTCTAATCAAATATAAAATATTTTAAATTTTACAACTAAAATTCATGTTCTATTATATTATTTATTGAAATAAAATCAAAAATAAAAATTCAATTTTTTCCGATAGTAGTTTTTAGACACGTGCAATAACTAGTTATCCAATATAACGGTGATACTCATCGACATCACTAGATATCACCATCCAATGGAAAAACCACAATGAGGAAGTGAACTCCACACAACTTGATAACCACTTTGTGAAAGCTAACAATTTGTCCAAATAAAATAGCGAAGTTCACTATACTTATTTAACTGTGTTCTTATTTGACAGAGTCATGTATCTGATCATTATTGAACAATACTCCTTAATGCTTAATAGAGCTAAGTATTTTATTTGGTTTTCAGCTTAAAAACTAGTAGGGACTATCCTATGGTCGTTTGTTTTTGATTAGAGTAGTCTTTGAACACTTAAAAAAAAATCAGATGAGCCTAAAGAAGTTGACAGTGGAGACGGTTTCGCCGAGCCGCTTGTAGAAGGCTTGAGCGGTCTTTGTTCAACTAAACTAGTTTGATTCATTTCTTCATTCCTGTGGTGTCTGTCCTTTGGCCGTTTTTTGAAGACTTGAGTGATCTCTCGCAAAATTTAATTTTCTTGAACTCTAAGACTACTCATTTTTCCGGCCTATAAATAGAGCAAGTCTCTCAAACCTAGTAGAACTCTCTCATATTCTTAGAATATGCCTCTTTCATCTTTCGAGAGCCAAGAATAGTCTTAGATCCCTAAGATTCAAAGATCAATCATATTTGATCCTTCAAATTCAACTTCACACGTTGAAAATGAAGCTCTAGTGGTGAACTAAAAAATTCCACTTTGGTTGTGCACACACTGATAATTGTGGACGAATTGTGCGATGATTGCATCCAAGTGAAATTAGTTCTCAAGACTTTGGTAGATGTATCCGGATGATTGATTAAATGAATAAAACATCTAACCGTGGGTGTATTGGTTAAGATATAAGATTTTTCTCCTTGCAATTGATTTTCAGAATAATGGATTAAGTAAAGTGAATGAGGATCGATTTCCATGATTTTTCTCAAAATAATTTTCACGTTAAGTTGTTTGTATTGAGGATGATCCCTTTATTGGCATAATTTTACACATACTTTTTATAATACACACTCACAATATGTTTGATGGAATAATTCATTAAATTTAATATTTTATGTATTCGTCAATTTGGTTGTGATTGGTGGTTAACGTTGGAAGATTGAATTATTGTTGGGTTGTTAATTAACATATTTGCATTCATTCATCCATGATGGGTTGTTCTTGAAGCAGCCCCACTCTTTGTACCTGGACGCCCATGTTGGTAGAATCTATTACCAATATATCTCATTTATCAAACTTATTTATCGATCTACTACCGTTTTTAACTTATTTACCAAGCTATCGCTGTTTTAAAAGCGGATTTAGCAAATCCGACTTCATGAGGAAAGCGGATTTGATAAATCCGACTTCATGGGAAAAACGAATTTGACAAATCTGACTTCATTTGTAAAGCAGATTTAACAAATTCGACTTTAATTGAAAAACGAATTTGGTAAATCTGATTTCATAGGAAAAGCGGACATACCAAATCCGTTTTATATGGAAAGTGGACACACCAAATCCGCCTCTATATGGAAAGTAGAGTTACCAAGGTACAAACCTTTATATGTATAATTGTGTTAATCGTCAAAAGAATATTTGATTATTTATTGAATGCATTTGGTCTCTCTGATTCTATATTTTTTGTGAATAAATTACTCATCTTTATTAGTCGTTAAAAATCCATTAATAGATTCTATCTAAATTTATTAGTTATAACTCGTGCATGAAAGTACGATAAAATATAATATTTGAGCATTTAAATAAATCGATCCCACTATATTAAATTTTTTTAAAATATATTAATTACAAATTAATCAAATATTAAATAATTAAATATATGATAAAAATGAGTGATTTATTTGTTAGGGAGAAAATATATAAAGTCAAGAATTTCGGGTGGTATCCCAGTAACAAAATTAGATGAAATATTAAAAAATGGATTTGATATGTTTGTTTTCTAAATAAAGTCAATATGGTATGTTCAATTTCTCTATAAAATCGAATTTGTCAAATCCGCTTTCCCCATAAAGTCAAATTTGTCAAATCCGTTTTCTAAACGAAGTCGAATTTTTCAAATCCGATTTTCTCTCGTGAAATTGAATTTGTCAAATCCGCTTTTAAAACAACGGTAGTTTAATAAATAAGTTAAAAATGACAGTATATTAGTAAATAAGTTTGATAAATGAGATAGTTTGATAATAAATTCCACGTCGCAGTTGCATCTTTCCCACTCGGCCCCACCCTCTCTATTATTCACCGCTACTCACTTCCTCATTATTGTAACAATTCACAGACAGAGAATTCTAGAGAGAAAGATGAGCTTTTTCCAGCCAAACATGCCAGAAAATTTCTTCACAGTAGTTGAAATACCTCAACAGAAGGTCTACAATGGAGTTTTCTTCCCTGCAGTCCTCTCTTCAGATCCAACAAGACTCACTTCGGACGTTTCTGTTCTCACAGAGGCTATCAAGCTTCATAAGCCATGGTTGGACTCTCTTCTTCATCGTTCTGGGGCTGTTCTCTTCAGAGGTTTCCCTTTAACCACCGCTTCTGACTTCAACAACGTTGTCGAGGCTTTTGGCTACGAGGAACTGCCGTATATAGGCGGCGCTGCGCCTCGGAGCAAAGTTGTTGGCCGGGTTTTCACGACTAACGAGTCGCCTCCAGATCAGAAAATCTCTTTTCATCATGAAATGGCTCAGGTAATTTTTCAAATATCACCTATACTTCTGACTTATTTCCACTTATTAACCCCTGTTTGGTTTGGTGGAAAAGTGGGGGGAGGAAAAATGGTGGATAAAAATGGGGATGAAAAATGACATTTTCGTTTGGTATGAATAAAAAATTGAGGAAAAAAGAAAATTAAATAAAAAATATATACTTTGGTCCACCATTTTTAATCGCTCCTCCACACATGGGAGGCAGAGGAAAGTGGACGGAAGAACGTGTATGACCCACCTATTTTGTTATTTTTTATGTACAAGTGTTCCATATTAGTGGATCCCACGTCAAATTATTATTTTTTTGACTTTTTTATTCATTTTTTTAACAAATGAACTTTTTTGTACTTAAAATATACTTCTAAATATTATGTCATAATTTCAAATTAAAATTTACACATTTCTCAAAAAATATTTCTAAATATCCTATTACATATATTTTTTGTATATATATATATATATAATATTTTTTAAAATTTATTTGTAATAAAGAATATATTTATATATAAAGTTATAATAGTAAATTAAATATATATAATTTTTCTTTCCTTCCACTTTTTCTCTGATACCAAATAATAAAAAAATAATTTTTTTAACTTTTCATTCCTCGTACCAAGTACCAAATACAAAAAGGAGGGATAGTATTTCTCTTTCCTCAAAGGATGAAAAATTTACCCTTCAATCCTCACACTTTTCTATCCTTCCAATTTTTACCGAACAGAACATTATATTGTATTTGGTTTAACGGAAAGATAATTATCCCACGTTTTGAACCGTGGAAGTCATTTTAACTCTATTCAGACTTAATAAGCTTTTGTAACAGGTGTCCGTGTACCCATCGAAGCTGTTTTTCTTTTGCGAAGTAGAACCTGCTAGTGGGGGAGAAACTCCTATAGTTCTTAGCCATATCATATATGAGAAAATGAATGAGAAGTACCCAGAGTTTGTCGAAAAATTGGAAGAGCATGGATTGATCTATACGCGAGTGCTGGGAGAAGAGGATGATAATTCGTCCTCAGTCGGACGTGGGTGGAAGTCGACTTTTTTGACCCAAGACAAAAGCGTCGCTGAGGAAAGGTTTGTACATTGCTGTAATCTGTAAGAGAAATTACTTCAATTAGCAAGATTGTGTGTTTTGATCTTTTGCTCATTGACTTACTCGTGGTCATGCTGCTTGTACCAATCATTGAAACTGTTGACATGTTGCCTGCTAGAAGAAAATCAGTAATGATAAACTTCTTAATGTGTTTTATGTTACAATGGACATTTAACAGGGCTGCTAAGCTAGGAGTGAAGTTGGAATGGATGGAGGATGTAGTGAAAACCATAATGGGCCCAATCCCAGCAATCAAGCTTGAAAAGACACGGCAGCGCAAGATTTGGTTCAACAGCATGGTGGGTGCTTACATAGGCTGGAAAGATCCAAGAAATAATACTGTGAAGACAGTCACCTTTGGGGATGGAAGCCCCTTACCGGCTCATATCGTATATGACTGCCTGAAAATACTTGACGAGGAAAGCGTTGCCATACCTTGGCAGAAAGGTGACATTCTGCTGGTTGATAATTTGGCAGTTCTACACTCTCGACGACCTTTTAACCTACCTCGCCGCATTCTAGCTTCACTCTGCAAGTAGAACACCATGGTACAATTTGGTTTTGATTGGTGGTTGATTTATTGGAGGAATCATGATGGAGATTTGAATTGTTATTGGGTTGCTAATTGACATATCTTTCAGTCATTTATTCATGATGGGTTGTTCTTGAAGAGAAAAATAGTTCTAAATGCTTAATTGACAAATTAATAAATTAATTTAATAATTGTGGTCAATAAGTTTTAAAATTAATGTTTGTTCAATCAGAAAGTGTCATAAGCATATTCATTCTCCTGAGTTGTGCGAGTGCAATTCTAAGTGCATAATTATGACGAAAAAAATCCAAAATACACTTCCCCTAAGAAAAATATATTTTTTAATATATAATATAAAATATGACAGATTTCAATAAGTCCATCAAACAGTATTAAATAGACTTATCCAACGGTTATCAATATTCCTTTTAAAACTATTCACATTGAATTTTTTCCCAAATTCATCATTTCTCACTTATGTTACACCGTGGCTATAAACTCGGATTACCCTAGTAGACTAGATAAATTACATTAAGATTCCATAAGGATTGTCATTAAATCACATAGACCTCTTCATGTATTAAAAATTACACTTACACCCTTATTGAGTAAAGTTACTCATATGGCAGTAATAGAACTTGTGGACAGATCGAACTGCCCCTAGTATTTTACAGAAGGTACACTTGTTTAGTTGTTTACAAACACACCCCACTAAATCTCGGTTCTCAAACACCACCCAAATACATATATATTCTCTATCTGGCACAACCCTACTTTCCCCCTCCACCCTCGATCTCCCTCACGCTCTCTCTACTCTCCTCCACTGACTTTTTCTCATTCTATCAAAACAAAAAGTCCTTAGGCTCTTCGATCACCTCCGGGGCCGGCCTAATTATAAGGACAGCAAATCCCAGACTTTAGGCCCCAATTTTAACCTAGACCCCATAATTTATAATTATGACCACTAATCTAAAATAAAATTTTAATTTTATAAAAATTGAAGATCAACAAAAAAATTAAAATTTTGATTTAAATTAAATAGTTTGGACTTATTTCTTCATCCCATGTACCAAAAAAATTATTAAAAAAACATATATCTATAAAAGTGATGTGTAGTTATTAGAGATATTTTTATATCCCACTTCTCAATATAATCTTCTAACCACTCACTTCTTATCCTCGTCTTTCTCTTTTCGTTCTCCTCTCTCTCTCCTTCACGATAAAATAATCAAGAAAGCCAAGAGGTAAAACAGACCCCTCTCTTCTCTCTCTCTCTCGCTAGCCAACAAAGGCTGGGAGACCTCTCTCCACCGTAAAATTTGTCTTTGTGATAGGGACTTCACTTTGACATCATTTTTTGTTGGCCGAGGCAGTGAGGCATTGTTTTGGCTTCTATTACGGTAATAATTAGATTTTGCAGGAAAATAAAAAATAACAACAAATTAGGTATTATTATTCTGTGCTTTAAATTTTTTATTATATACATTTTTAATATAGATTACTTGTGATTATTTCATTATTTGTGATTGTTTAATTAATATTTGATAGTATGACAAGTAAAAAACAACCGGGTGGATATTAAAAGCTCATAAAAAAAAAACGATTAAATTCTTCTCCGAATAGATACATAGCTTATAGAATATTATTGACAATTCTTATAACTGTTGTTTCAGCAAAAAAAAGTTTTTTTAAAATTCAAATTGATAAAATCTTATCTAAGATCAACTATATCACAAAAAAGATTAAATGAGTTAGTAATATTATCAATCGAAAAAAATATGACAACAAAATTTAAATATAAAACCTTAATTAGTATTTTTATATCTCAAAAAATAAGAAGAATAAATTTTAAATAAAATATTCTTTTTAAAAATATAAAACTTTTTTTTTAGTTGCCGCTGTAAGTGCCAAAATGTCGAGGGCCGCCCCTGATCACCTCCCTCCACTACCCCCCACCAAACACTAACCAGGGCCGGCCCTAGGCCTTCCAAACTTGGGGAGTGTGCATTTAGGGTGTCAACCACTCATGAAATTCAATGACTTGAGAATGTGGGATTTGTTTAAAGAACTGCTGCAAATACAAGTTGGTTGGACCAATTAGAGGATTTTTATAAGAATCTTACCATGTTGAAGTTAATGTACTCTAGTACAGACTACCGTGCATTTCTGGCAAATTTATTTACTCAATGCGTCGAGGCATAGTTTTAAAATCCGGATTGAACATTAATCCGATAAAGAAATCGGCTCAATGAATCATTGATTCAACCATTATATCACTAGTGAGACCGATAATATAATAAAAAATTAAAAATAATAAAAAATACTAATAAATAGGTTAAAAAATCACAATAATTATAAAAATAACATTAAACATGTAAAGTTAAGTATAGAAAAAACATCAAACATATATCCCATTTTAATGTAGTCAATTTTCAATACAACTTGTAAAATTAAGTAAAGAAAAATATCTCTCTTAAAATTCAAGGCTCCAAGTTTAAATCCAACTCTTTAACAATATATCAATCTAAGTATAATCCATATAAGTTCAAACTCAAACTGTAGTAAGTAAGGCACATGAAAACATAACAAAGCACATGAACATAACATAAAGACTTAAATAAACGAAACTGAAAATAAATTTTTCAACCATTGTCCAGTTGGTGTAAATCGAGATTCAATTGGTGTTTCGAATGAATGATATGATATCCAAAACCAAAAACCCACAAGTAATTAAACCCCACAACACTACACAACACACTAAATTTCATTTGTATGGTCCCTCAAGCAAGTTTATAATAAACATTTGTTAGCAATTTGGATGTTGTTTACTTAATGGACCAAATAGAAACATATCTAATGTTTTAGAAATCAAAATAATATAATTAAAATATTAGAGATCAAAAGACAAATTCCATTCTTTAAGACTTCCAATGCAATTATCCCAAAAAAAGAAAACAACCAAATTGAACTGAAATTGCAGCCATGAACCACCAGGAAAGAACCAAATTGACGTAACACGGAGAAGTCACTTTAATGGTTGTCAAAAATACCAAATTGAGGAAACCACAAAATATTGTCACCATTCCCTGCTCATGAATAAAGTGTCACGAGTTTGAAATTATTGGGTATTTCGGCTGTGACTCTATTTGGGTGGATCATCGGTTTCAAGGGGTTCATAGCATACAGACCATACATGGAGATTATGGATATAGGGAAACAAAATTCAAAAAATAAACATTTAAATTGAGAGCTATTTCTGGAGAATTAAAAATGTAAAATCCCAAACCTCAACCCTAAATAAAAATCAAGAATGTCGTCAATTGGTCCAGTTAAGCTATGGGGTGGTCGTGTTCCTTGATGTAAATCGGTCCTTTTTGGGGTGGGTGGGGTTGCGGGAAGGGATGGGATGAGCAGAGAAAAGAGTGAGAGAAGCAAAGAGAAGAGGGAGACGTACCTAGAATCGAGTGGCTGCTTGTGGCGTCGAGCGGCTGTCGGTTGTTACGAGTGAGAAGGGAGAAGGTAAAGATGAGGTAGTGACAGTGAAGGAGAGTTGCATAAGGTGGAGGCTGTGCTCAGTTGTTGGTGGAGCTGTGCTCAGTCCCTGGTGGTCTGCATCGATTTAGGGCAAAACAAAAGGGTAAAAAAATAAACTGCCCAAAAAATTAAAAAAATCACACATTTATATGAACGAAATTAAACCGTCCGGTTAGATTAACTCGCCCGATTCTCGCGGATTCATCAATTTTTGACCTGTTCATCGATTTGATTCCAATTTTTATGCACAAATGGTCTTTTATTAGAATCGATCCAGTTAGAACACCGGGTTGAACCGTCGGGTCGGATGGGTTTTAAAACATTTGCGGCAAAGTGCCTAAAAAAACAATGAGTTGTTCCACTGGAGCATGTGATTAAATCTCATCCTTAAGCTGACTATACACGTTATTTAACCAGCTTATTCAGGATAGTCAGTCTTGCTAAAGAGTCGAATATTACACAGATTATTACGAGAACAAAAAAATGGGTTGGCCGGCCTCTTTTTGTATATGATAAATCAAACTTTGAGGGTAAAATTTGTATTCAAGGAGAATGAAATATATATTTTTTAATTATGATAAGTAAAGGGAGTGAAATGTTATGTACACATTTTTTAATATATTTTTATATAATATTACAAATAATTATTAGAAAGTTATTTTAGTAAATGAGTTAATGATAGAGTATTTTGTTAGTAATTTTCTAGGTGATTACTATAGTAAAGTTATGAGTTAGTTTTGTTATTAAGATATTTTTTATTTAAAAATCTTCTTATTAATTAGACATGTTGAATATTATATTAAATTTTATTTTGAAGTTTTGAAAATAGATTTTTCTCGAATTGGATTATCGGAGATTCTTCCCTCGAAGTGGACTCTTTATTTCATATTATATTTTACTTTTATTTTCTAGATCTTCGGAAAGTGTGCAAGTAACAGAGGTGGGGTGGGTGGCTTTGTTTCAAAATAGCAACTGCAAAGTGGTAGATTAAGGTTGTGAGTTAGTAGTTAGTTTTCGGGGGTTCTATTTCTAGGGGAGTTTGGCTGGTGATTTGGAGGATGATGCTTGGGGAGTTTTGGTTTGGGGGTGGATTTGTGTGGTGGTTTTAGTGAATGATTTTTGTATGACAAATTTGAGCAACGATCTAGGGACTAACTTGTTTGTGGTTGATTGTGACATTGTTTTCAGAAAAAAAAAAGGATAGAGGACCGCTTCTTTATGTCTCTCCTCTTATTTGTATTTCAGATGATAAGGGGTGAATTGAGGAACGTGACTTGAGTGTGATGATGGCAATGCAGTGGTGGTGATGGTGGTGGCATGATGCGTTGTACTACTCTATTTTGTGGCAGTGATGGTGATGATAGTGGCATGTTGCTAGGTGTTTGTTTTTATGGTGGTGCTGATTGACAATTATCACACACGATTGAGATTATGGTTGTAGTGGGATATCATTGTTGCAGGGATGACGGCGGAGGAAAGAAAAATAGATATTCGTGTAATCTCATTCTATTTACAGTCGTAGTGAATCATATGTATTGAACGATGAATGTACACAAAATATATGTTTAAACCCTCGCGAGAATAGAAATATAGATAAACTATATATATTACAAAACACAAAATTCACTCACCCTTCCACTTACTTATTAATACATGTATATAATATGACAAACCCTATCCATCTACCCACTCTTTTCTTTATCCAAAATTTTTTTTTTTTTAATTTATTTGTTATATAATGGAGTTTCATTCTTCTTGCAGAACTATTTTTGTGAGATTTTATTTTTTTTAATTTTTTTTTTAAAATTATAAAAATTAATTGTTATGGACAGTGGTGTGAACAAGGATGGAGATTAAAATTTTTTCCACTAACGAAGGTGGACAGATATTTTTAAAGTGAGTACGAGAGTAGAGACTACTCTTCCTCCCCTGCCCTCGCCCTAGTCCACTGTCAACCCTACATGGTTGAATTAGGTTTGGTGGTTCTATGGGTATTTTGGAAATTTTAGGATAAAAACATGTTGATTTCATTTAATTGTTCTTCATAACGAAAAGAGGTTATATGCTAACTAATGTTATTGAAACTTAAAAATTTGATAATGACGATAAGGTAATGATATGATTTCATTGTAATCGTCGAATTAATATCAAGTTTCAATACTTGATAGAATTCACAGTCAATTCAATAACTATAATAAATTAGGTCATCAAATTATCAATAAATTAGGCTTTAATAGCATTGTTATATATTACACATAACCAAAACCTAAGAGATCACATTGTTATTTTTCATATTTAAAGGGGTTCATGTGATTTAAAGGTTAATATATATAATATTTTTAGTTTCTAAAATGTGCATTTTTTTGTCAGTTTAGTCCTCATTATATTAATTTGTTCCCTTAAATATTCAATGCGTGTCTTTTGGTCCTTAATTAAAAAATTCGTTAAATTTTTTTGATGAAAGTTAAACGGTATCACGTATACAACACGTGATCATTGTATCAAAAATTTAACGTCTGTCCATATAGAGATTAAAATAACACAAATTGAATATTTTAAGAATCAAATTAATAAATTTGATACAATAAAGACTAAATTAATAAAAAAATACATATTTTAATAATCAAACATATATTTAACCCTTGATTTAGTGCAAATTATTGTGGCGTCAAAGTGGTTAAGACATATTTGTAAGGGAAATTGGTCAACAAAAGTGGGACCAAATGACTCAAGTGATAATCCTAAGGGGACCCCTAACATGCAATTAATCCACAAAAATATTGTACAATTCAAAGATTATCAGCACTTTCCTATTTATCACCCCTACTCATTGTATCCGGACGCCAACACTGATAAGGGGACGAAAAAGCTACACCTGGGCATCAACATCGCAGTTGCATCTTTCCCACGCGCCCCCACCCTCTAAGTATTCACCACTACTCACTTTCACATTACTGTAACAATTCACAGAGAGAATTCTAGAGAGAAAGATCAGCTTTTTCCAGCCAAACATGCCAGAAAATTTCTTCACAGTAGTTGAAATACCTCAACAGAAGGTCTACAATGGAGTTTTCTTCCCTGCAGTCCTCTCTTCAGATCCAACGACACTCACTTCGGACGTTTCTGTTCTAAAGGCTATCAAGCTTCATAAGCCATGGTTGGACTCTCTTCTTCATCGTTCTGGGGCTGTTCTCTTCAGAGGTTTCCCTTTAACCACCGCTTCTGACTTCAATGTCGTTGTCGAGGCCTTTGGCTACGAGGAACTGCCGTATATAGGCGGCGCTGCGCCTCGGAACAAAGTTGTTGGCCGGGTTTTCACGACTAATGAGTCGCCTCCGGATCAGAAAATCCCTTTTCATCATGAAATGGCTCAGGTATTTTCGAATATCACATATATTTCCACTTATTAACCCTTGGATTATATTTGGAAGACAATTATCCAACGTTTTGAACTGTGGATGTGATTGTAACTCTACTTAAACTTAGAAGCTTTTGTAACAGGTGCCCGTGTACCCATCGAAGTTGTTTTTCTTCTGTGAAGTAGAACCTGCTAGTGGGGGAGAAACTCCTATAGTTCTTAGCCATATCATATATGAGAAAATGAATGAGAAGTACCCAGAGTTTGTTGAAAAATTGGAAGAGCATGGATTGATCTATACGCGAGTGCTGGGAGAAGAGGATGATAATTCATCCCCAATCGGTCGTGGGTGGAAGTCGACTTTTTTGACCCAAGACAAAACTGTGGCTGAGGAAAGGTTTGTACTTCGCTGTAATCAGTAAGAGAAATTATTTCAATTAGCAAGATTGTGTGTTTTGATCTTTTGCTCCTCTTCGTACTAATGACCATTGAGTTACTGGTAGTGCTGCTGGTTGTACCAATCATTGAAACGCCTGCTAAAAGAAATTTCTCTAACTGAGCTAACCTTTGATCAATCTAATGTCTGTGTGTAGGACAACCTTCTTGAAACAGTTGTTTACATACGACTGTTAATATGCATGTACAGGTGTTGAATGTTGAGTCCAAATGATTTTATTTAAAGGTTTTGGCAGCAAATAAATGACAAACTTCTTAATATGTTTTGTGGTTCTTTGGACATTTAACAGGGCTGCTAAGCTAGGAGTGAAATTGGAATGGATGGAGGATGTAGTGAAAACCATAATGGGCCCAATCCCAGCAATCAAGTTTGAAAAGACGCGGCAGCGCAAGATTTGGTTCAACAGCATGGTGATTGCTTACACAGGCTGGGAAGATGCAAGAAATAATCCTGTGAAGGCAGTCACCTTTGGGGATGGAAGCCCCTTACCAGGTCATATCATATATGACTGCCTGAAAATACTTGACGAGGAAAGCGTTGCCATACCTTGGCAGCAAGGTGACATTCTGCTGGTGGATAATTTGGCAGTTTTACACTCTCGACGGTCTTTTAACCCTCCTCGCCGCATTCTAGCTTCACTCTGCAAGTAGAGGAGATGCAGGCCCTATTCCCATCTACTGGTTGTGCTTACTTGATAATCGGCCCTTCTACAACGGATAAAGAGTATGGGGTCTGCCTTATTAAAACCCTTCCTCTAAAGATGTATATGGTTTACCAAAAGAAATTTTCAGTTTTAATTGGAATGACCTTTTTTTTTCTTGCAAAATTCTGTTGCAACACAATGGTACAACTTATGTGAGTGGCTATTATTGATATTCTTATTTTTTCCAGTCTCCAAAAGTGTAAAACTTGAGACAAGCTATTGACTAACTGAGATGTAGCAACTTGGGATCAATTGGAGGTTTAGTGGGACAACATTGCCAGTTTGGACCTCTTGCACACAGTTGCAGAAAGTGTTAACTATTATGCACAAGAATATATAAACTAAAATAGCTCGGAATCAAGATGAAAGCTAGATAGGATAGGAACTCACCAGCGACACACACTCACCTGGAATCTCTCTGCTCAAGCCCTAATTTAATATGCCAATACATGTGTTTGAAGGTGTTGGATCTTTGCATTCAAGTGCTTTACTTTGATATAATTTTGGGCAAAACATGTGTTTAAAGAAATATCTCCATGAGTTTCTTTGGATTTGATTAGATGTATATAGATTTGAGCAGATTGGAAGGTTATTCTTTATAGGAACCACCAAAGTGCGTTTGGAAATTAGTTGTCTCTTGGATGGGCCTTCGATATCCTCTGATTTTTTTTTTGTGTGCCTTTTAGTTTCTAGTTATATTCTAAACTACTATTGTTGTTTCCAGTTACAAAACAATTTGTATTTCTACATTGTTGATGTGATAATTTTGCAGACTTTAGAATCTCTCCTGACCAAGTAACCACTGTTTAGCTGGATTTTTCTAAATTGCGTGAAAATATGATGACTTTATCCCCATGTCTTTTGATGAAGATGAGTGGCTTTCTTGCTTTCAAATTCCTTTTTAAACCGAGCCTGCATCATATTTATGACTAAAGACAAACGAATTTTGAAATCTTAGATTGCCACTATTTAGTATCAAATTTCTGCTCAAAACTGATCATGAGATGTGGGGTGGTTTTTTTGCTTCTGGTACAGGCATGAGTTATTCATAGATTCATTTGGATACATCTTCTCCCCTCTAATAACAATGTAGAAGCAGAATTCAGTCATTGTAAATGAGAATTCAAGTTCAATTGGGTTGGTCTGCTATCAACTTTAGTAAGAGTTGGTATTGTGATTGGGTTTATCATTAGATATGTCTATCATCCTTATAACATATAAAGTTTGCTTTGTGTTTTTACCTTGCACACTGATGCTTCTGTATTGTTGTCAGCTTCACTTGGATATAACATAAGTTTACCTTTTTGTTTTGCTTACAATTAGTTCCCGTTTCATAGCAGTTAAAGCCAATTGATTTGTAGCACTCAATGGAATCATGCTGGCTTAAAGGTAAGCCTATCTGCTATCTTTACTCCATAAAAACCATATGCCTTGCTCATTATTTAATCACTAATTGGTTTTAAATGTGTTTGAATGGTATAGGTCACGAAGACAATAATGGCATGATAAGAGCACAAGCATTGGGCATTTTCGTTTGGTAACCAAGCACAAGGACTAGATCAATGGGTCACTGGTTCAACCGTTGGATCATATGTCGAATTGGTCATATAATAAAAAAATAAATAATAATAAATAACTAAAACATCACAATAATTATGATAATAACAGCAAACATATAAAATTAATTAGAAAAAAATCGTCAAACATGTATCCAATGCATTTATTTTCTAATACAATTTGTACATCTAAAGTTAAGTATAAAAAAAATACCTCTATTTAACTTACAAGACTCCAAGTCCAAGTCTCCGACTATGCATCAATCATTTAATCCAAACATAATCCTTGTAATTTGTACTCTTCAATTAAATTATAATAACAATAAGCATTAAATTGTATTATTTGTTTGGTTCAAAAAATATAGTAACAAGAAGAACTACAATTGCTAAAACAAATCATAAAAATCCAAGTTACTCAAATTTGGCCCTCGTTTCAACAATTTGGCTTGAATCACACACAACTTGGATCAAAAATCACAAACCAAATTAATAGATTAGGGCATATGGCCATCAGACTGAGAACGATATGCCACACGGAAACCACTTTCTTCTCAAACCAAATGACAAACCAAATTAGTAAATTTGACACAAAGTTTCTCAAACCACCGTATGATTCCAAAATTCAACCCTATATGCCACAGGTAAACCAAAAGCTCTCATAATAGAGATAATGACGGAAAGAGAGACAGGGGGATAGAGACTGAGAGAGAAAGAGTAGTGTACCTGCTGTCAATGGTTATCGACGACTCGATGCTTCAATGGAAAGGAGCTTTGAAGCCAGCTTCATCCTTTGTTTGCTCGCGACGAGAGAGAGAGAGAGCATAGATTGAGAGAAGAAACTCTAAAGAGATAAAAAGACAATGTCAATTTAGGACAGTCGAAGAGAAGAGGACTCACACAGAATAGAGACAATTGCAGGCTCACAACGGCTGATCGATAGATGATCGATCATTGTGAAGAGAAGAGACAGAGGTTGGCTTCGACTTGGTGACCAACGTTTTTCGATCGACTTGGGTACCAGATCAGAAACTTGAGTGAGATGTGACAGACTATCGTCGAGTGTTGATTTAGGGCAAAATGCCCAAAATTCAACATTTTACACTAATATAACTGACCTGGCTGGTTTAATTCAACTCGCCCAATTTAAACGGTTCAGCGATTTTTTCACTAGTTCAACGGGTTTTAGACGGGTTTGGTGCATAAGCAATCCAAAAACTGAACCGATCCGATTTGGGCATGGGTTACTAAGATAGTAAAGTCATGAGTTAGTTTTGTTATTAAGGTAATTTTTATTATTTTGTATTTAAAGATTTTTTTATCAAAGGAATGAATATTTTGAATATTATATTAAACTTTTTTTTGAAATTTTGAAGATAGGTTATTTTCGAATTGGACCATCGAAGATTCCTCCTTCAAAATGGGTTCTTTATCTTATATTCTATTTTACTTTTATTTTCTAGATTTTCGGAAAGTGTGCAAGTAACACAGGTGGGGTGGGTGGCATTGTTTCAAAATAGCAATTACAAAGTGGTAGATTAAGGTTGTGAGGTAGTAGCTGGTTTTGGGGGGTTTTATTTCTAGGGGAGTTTGGCGGGTGATTTGGAGGATGATGTTTGGGGAGCTTTGGTTTTGGGGTGGATTTGTATGGTGGTTTTAGTGAATGATTTTTGTATGACAAATTTGAATGACGATCTACGGGCCAACTCTTTAGTGGTTGATTGTGACATTGTTCTCAGAAAAAAAATGAAGGGTAGAGGACTGGTTCTTTGTGTCTCTCCCCTTGTTTGTATTTTATATGATAAGGGGTGAATTTGGGGACGTGACTTGAGTGTGATGGTGGCAGTGTGGTGATGGTGGTGGCGTGATGTGTTGTACTGCTCTATCCTGTGACAGTGATAGTAGCATGCTGCTAGGTGTTTGTTTGTATGGTGGCGGTGATTGACAATTATCACACAAGATTGAGATTATGGTTGTAGTGGATATCATTGCTGCAAGGATAGCAGTGGAGAGCAGAAAAACGGATAGTTGTGTAACCTCATTCTGTTTGAAGTCAGAGTGGATCATATTTATTGAACAATGAGCGTATACAAAAATATTTGTTTGAACTCGTGCGAGAATAGAAACGTAGATGGACTATATATATTATAAAAAAACAAAATCCACCCACTCTCCCACTTACTTAATACATATATACAATATCACACATCATACCCATCCACACACTTTTCTCTTTACCCAAAAAAAATATATATTTTCACTATTTTTTTTGATTTATTTGTTATATAATAGAGTTTCATTCTTCTTGTAGAACTATTTGTGAGATTTTATTTTTTTTAATTTTTTTCTTAAAATCATAAAAATTAATTGTTATGGACAGTGGCATGAACAAGGATGAATATTAAAATTTTTTCCCACTAACGAAGGTGGATGAATATTTTTGAAGCGAGTATGGATTTGTGTGGTAGTTTTAGTGAATGATTTTTGTATGACAAATTTGAATGATGATCTAGGGGTTAACTTTTTAGTGGTTGATTGTGACATTGTTCTCAGAAAAAATGAAGGCTAGAGGACCGCTTCTTTGTGTGTCTACCCTTATTTGTATTTTAGATGAATTGGGGGACGTGACTTGAGTGTGATGTTGGCAATGTAGTGGTGGTGATGGTGGTGGCGTGATGCATTGTAGAACTATGTCTTGTGGTAGTGATGGTGATGATAATGACCAGGTGCTAGGTGTTTGTTTGTATGGTGGCGATGATTGACAATTATCACGCAGGATTGAGATTATGGTTGTAGTGGGATATCATTGTTGCAAGGATGGCGGTGGAGGAAAGAAAAATAGATATTCGTGTAACCTCATTCTGTTTAAAGTCATAGTGAATTATATGTATTGAAAGATACATGTACACAAAAATATTTGTTTAAACCGGTGGGAGAATAGAAATATAGATGGACTATATATATTACAAAAACACAAAATTCACTCACCCTCCCACTTACTTATTAATACATATATATAATATCACAAACTCTATCCATCCACACACTCTTCTCTTTACCCAAAAAAAAAAAAATTACTTAATTTTTTTTTTTGATTTATTTGTTATATAATGGAGTTTCATTCTTCTTGTAGAACCATTTGTGAGATTTTATTTTTAAAATTTTTTTTCTTAAAATTATAAAAAATAATTGTTATGGACGGTGGCGTGAACAGGGATGGATATTAAAATTTTTTCCACTAACGAAGGTGGATGAATATTTTTGAAGCGAGTATGGATTCATGTGGTGGTTTTAGATGAATGATTTTTTGTATGACAAATTTGAATGATGATCTAGGGTTAACTTTTTAGTGGTTGATTGTGACATTATTCTCGAAAACATGAAGGTAAAGGGCCGCTTCTTTGTATCTCTTCCCTTATTTGTATTTTAGATGATAAGGGGTGAATTGGGGGACGTGACTTGTGTGTGATGTTGGCAGTGTAGTGGTGGTGTGATGCATTGTACTGCTCTGTCTTGTGGCAGTGATGGTGATGATAGTGGCATGTTGCTAGGTGTTTGTTTGTATGGTGGCGGTGATTGACAATTATCACTCAAGATTGAGATTATGGTTGTAGTGGGATATCATTGTTGCAGGGATGGCAGTGGAGGGAAGAAAAATAGATATTTGTGTAACCTCGTTCTGTTTAAAGTCGTAGTGAATCATATATATTGAACAATGAATGTACACAAAAATATTTGTTTAAACCCGTGCGAGAATAGAAATATAGATGGGCTATATATATTACAAAAACACAAAATTCACTCACCATTCCTCTTATTTATTAATACATATATATAATATCACAAACTCTATCCATCCATACACCCTTCTCTTTACCCAAACAAAAATAAAATTACTTTCTCTCTTGCAGAACCATTTGTGAGGTTTTATTTATTTTTAAAAATCATAAAAATTAATTATTATGGACGGTGGCGTGAACAGGGATGGATATTAAAATTTTTCTCACTAACGAAGGTGAATGAATATTTTTGAAGCGAGTATGGGATTAAAGACTATTCCCCCTCCCTATCCTCGCCCCGGTCCACTGTCATCCGTACATGATTGAGTTAGGTTTGGTGGTCCTATGGGTATTTTGAGAATTTTAGGATAAAAACATGTTGAGTTCACTTCATAACAAAAAGAGGTTATATATTAGACTAATGTTATTGAGAGTTAAAAATTTGATGGTAACTATAAGGTAATGATATGATTTTATTGTAATCGTCGAATTAATATCAAATTTCATGATGAAATTCACAGTCAATTCAATAACTATAATAAATTAGGTCATCAAATTAGATCAATAAATTAGATCTCAATAGCATTGTTATATATTATACAAAACCAAAACCTAAGAGATCACATTGTTATTTTTCATATTCAAAGGGGTTCATGTGATTTAAGAGTTAATAGCACTTTTGGATCCTAAAATGTACATTTTTTTTGTTGTTTAATCCTCATTATATCAATTTGGTCCCTAAAATATACAATGTGTGTCCTTTTGGTCCTTAATCAAACAATCTGTTAAATTTTTTTGATGAAAGTTAAATAGTATCATGTATCCAACACGTGATCATTGTATCAAAAATTTAACGTCCCTCTATATAGAGACTAAAATGATATAAATTAAATACTTTGAGAATCAAATTGATAAACTTGATATAATGAAAACTAAATTGATTAAAAATACATATTTTAAGAACTAAAAATATATTTAACCCTTGATTTAATGACAAATTATTGTGTGACATCAAAGTGATTAAGACATGTTTGTATGGGAAATTGGTCAACAAAAGTGGGACCAAATGACCCAAGTGATAATCCTAAGGGGACCCCTACATGCAATTAATCCAAAAAACATTGTACCATTTAAAGATTATCAACACTTTCATTTTGTCCTCCTTCCAATTTATCACCCCTACTCATTGTATCCGGACGCCAATACTGATAAGGGGACGAAAAAGCTACACCTGGGCATCTACATCGCAGTTCATCTTTCCCACGCGCCCCCACCCTCTAAGTATTCACCACTACTCACTTCCACATTACTGTAACAATTCACAGAGAGAATTCTAGAGAGAAAGATCAGCTTTTTCCAGCCAAACATGCCAGAAAATTTCTTCACAGTAGTTGAAATACCTCAACAGAAGGTCTACAATGGAGTTTTCTTCCCTGCAGTCCTCTCTTCAGATCCAACGACACTCACTTCGGACATTTCTGTTCTAACAAGGCTATCAAGCTTCATAAGCCATGGTTGGACTCTCTTCTTCATCGTTCTGGGGCTGTTCTCTTCAGAGGTTTCCCTTTAACCACCGCTTCTGACTTCAATGACGTTGTCGAGGCCTTTGGCTACGAGGAACTGCCGTATATCGGCGGCGCTGCGCCTCGGAACAAAGTTGTTGGCCGGGTTTTCACGACCAATGAGTCGCCTCCGGATCAGAAAATCCCTTTTCATCATGAAATGGCTCAGGTATTTTCGAATATCACATATATTTCCACTTATTAACCCTTGGATTATATTTGGAAGACAATTATCCAACGTTTTGAACTGTGGATGTCATTGTAACTCTACTTAAACTTAGAAGCTTTTGTAACAGGTGCCCGTGTACCCATCGAAGTTGTTTTTCTTCTGTGAAGTAGAACCTGCTAGTGGGGGAGAAACTCCTATAGTTCTTAGCCATATCATATATGAGAAAATGAATGAGAAGTACCCAGAGTTTGTTGAAAAATTGGAAGAGCATGGATTGATCTATACGCGAGTGCTGGGAGAGGAGGATGATAATTCATCCCCAATCGGTCGTGGGTGGAAGTCGACTTTTTTGACCCAAGACAAAACTGTGGCTGAGGAAAGGTTTGTACTTCGCTGTAATCAGTAAGAAATTATTTCAATTAGTAAGATTGTGTGTTTTGTTCTTTTGCTCCTCTTCGTACTAATGACCATTGAGTTACTGGTAGTGATGCTGGTTGTACCAATCATTGAAACGCCTGCTAAAAGAAATTTCTCTAAGCTAACTTTTCATCAATCTAATATCTGTGTAGGACAACCTTCTTAAAACAGTTGTTTATATACGACTGTCAATATTGTTGGATATTGGAGGCAAATTACGACTACAAAGAAACACAAAATCAAGACCCAATACACGAAATCAAGTGCTGAATTTCTGCCAAGTGTATCACAATAATTTCAACACAAAATCAAGTAAAACAGGGACAAAAAATCTGGTATACTACCATACCAATTCTACTCAAGAAACACCTCTATATTTCACCAAAATTACAACATCAAACAATACAAAGAGAAAAACTATTCTGATTTTTCCAGCAAGAAAAACACAAAGTAAGCTATCAAAAACTCACAAACGGAGCTTCTGCTCAGGAGACACTTGCTGCGTTTCTGGACAACAACTCCCTGTTTTTTTGTACATGATTTTTCTACCAACACCTCTCTTTTCTTCTCTGTTTTTCTGGATAGAATCCTCTCTATTTTGTACACCAGCTCTTTGCTTTTTATACTCTTTTTTTCATAATGTAAACTGACTTCAGTGAGCATCCTTCATCAGTTCCTTCTCACAGTAGAAATCGGTTTCCATGTTGCTGTGCACAAACAAACTTTCTCATGACTCTGGACTCTTCTAATGGCTGCCCATTTAATTTTTCTAAAGCCAACAATCTTAACTTTTTGTAAACCGACTAACAAGTACAGCCCCTTTAAATGCACAAAAGACCCTAAACATGCTTAAATATCATCTAACAACATAACTTTACAATAATACAACATAAGCCCAAAAGTAAAATACAAAAAACTACCCATTAAAGAATTGGGTTTATAAAACTAACATCCCCACTTAAACCCAATTCCTTGGGTTCTCATGCCAAGCATCATTTTCAATCTTCCAAACACATCATGTTTTAATGGCATCGTAAAAATGTCGGCAACTTAATCTTGAGTCTTGCAATGCACCAATTTCACTTCTTTATTCTTCACATGCTCTCTAATAAAATGGTAGCACGTGTCAATGTGTTTACTCCTCTTATGGAACACTAGATTCTTCGCCAATGCCATCGCCGATTTATTATCAACAAGGATCTCCATGAGAATTTCTTGAGAAAATCCCAAATAATTCAACAAGTACCTCAACCAGATAGCATGACACACAGTAAAATTTGCCGCCACATACTCTATTTCACACATAGACAAAGTAACAATTGCTTACTTCTTGGATGACCAATAAAAGTCGTATCTCCCATGAAAAAACAATAACCCGAGGTACCTTTCCTTTTATCCAAATTTCCACCCCAATCACTATCCGAATATCCAACAAGTCTATAATCATTAGTGCAAGAATAAAATAAGTCATCATTGAGTTTACTTCTAACATAACGTAAAATCCTCTTCGCCACACTAAGATGAGTTTGATCCGGTGTTTCCATGTATCTACTAATTAAGCCAACTCTATAAAAAATGTCCGGCCTTATGTAGGTAAGGTACTGAAGACTTCCAACTAAACTTTTAAAATAAGTTGGATCAACATTTCCATCACTAATGCTCTTCCTCAATTCCAATCCAATTTCTACGGGTGTGTTCACTAGGTTGCAAGAATCCTTCTTGAACTTCTTGAGTATTTCCTTTGCATAACTACTTTAAGAAATAAAATTTCATTTTTACTTTGCTTAACCTCAATGCCCAAGAAATGAGACATTAAAACCAATATCGGTCATTTTAAACTCCTTAATTATACTTCTCTTGAATTCATCAAACATCATTGGATCATTGCCGGTGAAGATCAAGTCATCAACATAAAGACAAACAAGTAGTATACTTTCATTGCAACTCATCTTCATATATAATGCATGCTCATAAGGACACTTTTGAAAACTATTCTCACGAAAGTATTTATCAATTACAGCATTCCATGTGTGTGGTGCTTGCTTTAATCCATAAAGAGTTTTTCTCAACTTGTACACTTTATCTTCATGTCTCTTTTTCAAGTACTCCAAAAGTTGCTGAACATAAATCTCCTCCTCAAGAAATTCATTCAAGAATGCCAATTTTACATCAAGTTAGTAAATCTTCCACTTGTTTTGTGGTGTCGAAGAAATCATCAACCAAATCGTTTTCAAACGAGCAACGGGAGCAAATACCTCACAATAATCAATTCCAGCCCTTTGCTTGTAGCCTTTAACAACTAACCTCGCCTTGCATCTTTGGACTTCACCATTTGCATCCTTCTTAGTTTTATATACCCACTTCACACCAATTGATTTATGACCTTGGGAAAGACAAACTAGTACTCATGTATCATTCTTTTCAATTGCCTTCATTTCTTCATCCATTGTTATTCTCCATTTCTCTTCTTGAATCGCTTCTTCAAACCATAAAGGATCACAATCCATGAACAAACAAAACAAATTCAAGTTACCTTCAATATTTTTTGTAGATTCATAAATCTTTTGCAAACTTCTGATTTTTCTTGGTCTTCATTTGAACTAGAATCCGATAATGATGGTGATGATGATTCACCAGTAGAAGGTGAAGGGGATCCATGTGGAGGTGTTTGTGGCTCTCTTTGAACTTTTCTTAGTTTTTCTGACTGTTCTTCTTCAAACATAAGTTCCACTTCGGTGGCTAAAATTTTTCTTCCCAATCTCATATGTCTTCCTCTTCAAGATTACATTTCTAGTCATGATCACTTTCTAGGTAATGGGGTTGTATAACTTGTACCACATTATTCTGTTACCATACCCAAAAAAAATGCACTTTTCACTTTCATCATCAAGTTTTGTCCTCCTTGTTTTGGGAATCTTCGCATAAACAATACATCCAAAAACTCTAAGATAGGCTACACTAAGCTTGAATGAACACCAAGCTTCCTCTGGGGTCTTGAAACAAACACTCTTGGTTGGACATCGATTCAACAAGTACACCGCACATGCTATGGCTTCGGCCCAAAATTCTCTAGGCAATCTCTTTCCTTTCAACATGCTTCTAGCCATATCAAGAATAGTCCTATTTTTCTTTTCCGCAACTCCATTCAACTGAGGTGTGTAGCTTGGCGTGAATTGATGCACAATTCCATACTCCTTGCAATAGTCTTCAAATAAATCAGAACTATATTCACCACCTTGATCAGATCTCAACCTCTTGATAAAATAACCACTTTGCTTCTTAATAAGATTCTTGAACTCCTTAAAAACTTCAAACAATTTGGACTTCTTTCTTAAAAAATACACCAAAGTCTTCCGACTATAATCATCAATAAAAGTAAGAAAGTAGCGATTCTTACTATTTGACATAGGCTTCAAAGGACCACAAATATCGGTGTGCACAAGTTCCAAGGGTCGTGATGCTCTCCATTTGACTTCTCTTGAAAAGTTTAATATGTTATGCTTATCAAGAATACACCCTTCACATAACTCATTCGGATGATCTATGTAGGGTAGACCCTTCACCATTTTCTTACTAGATAAAAGCTTCAAGCCACCAAAATTAAGATGTTTAAGTCTAAAGTGTCACAACCAAGAATCATCTTTAATAATAACATTCAAACATCTCATAGCATCATGTTAAATATTCGAATGAAACATTCTTTTCTTGGACATTTTCACATTAACAATCAAATTTCCATGAGTATCTTTAATTGTAAGGTAAAGATTCTTCATGCTAATATCATAACATTTTTTTAAAAGTTGTCTCAAACTCAAAATATTATTCTTTATATCCGGCACATAATAGACATCAAAAAGAAAATCATGATTTTTGTTCTTGAGCTTAATAAGAATTTTACCTTTGTCTTTCACCAGAATGTTGGAGGAGTCGCCACAAATAACTTTGTCTTGCGCCAATTTCTATAAACATACGCTTCTTGCCACACATATGATTGCTTGTCCCGGAATCAAGAAACCTCACGTTGTCATTATCTTCCTCGGATCCATCATAGGCCAATAACAAAGTAGATCCCGCTTTATTACTTGCTTTTTCGGCATAATTCACATGTTCTTCAACACCTTTATTTGCACTTGCCCAACACTCATTGCTATAATGCCCAAACTTGTGACAATTGAAGCATTCAAAATTTCTCTTGTCAAAACATTGATTGTTGTAATTGCCTCTTGCTCTTCCTTATCCTCTCTAACTCTTGAACCATAAAAATTTTAATTTGTTGCATCATTAGTGAATTGACATTTTCCTCCTCTACCTCTATTAGTATAATAGCCTCTTCCACGACTTTTGTAGCCTCTTCCTCGATTGCCAATACCTCTACCTCTACCTCGTGTTCCATAACATCTTCCTTTTTGAAATGTACTACCTTAAAATTCTATTTTTTCATCTTTCAAAGAAAACTCAGATTGGAGAGCTTGTTCAGGAGAACTTGAAGTCCTCTTATTAATACATTACTCATATATTTCCAATGTCGCCATCAATTCATCGACGCTCGTAGTCTTGAAATCCATGAATTGCTCAACGACTACAACATGTTTAAATTTTTGGGATTAAGGTTCGTAGCATTTTTTTCCATAATTTGAACATTATCAATATCTTTTCCATACCTTTGCATTTGATTTACAATCACCAAAGTTTTTGAAAAATACTCCGAAATTGACTTGACTCCATTCATATTCAACCCTTCAAATTCACTTCGCAATATTTGATAACAAACCTAAATTGTTTTATCGATGCCTCTATGCATATTCTTCAAAATTTTCAAGCTTGCTTCGAAGTGATGGTAGAAGAAATCTTCTCAAAAGTGTTATAGTCAATACATTGGTAAAGTAGGAATAAAGTCTTCTTATCCGTCTTCCTTGATTGCTTAAGCACCGTCTTTTGAGCATCATTAAATGTTTGCTCCTCCTTCGTAGTCGGCTCGTTGTAACCTTTTTCAATAATTTCTCAAAGGTTTTGTAATTGTAACAACACCTTAATTTGAATACTCCAATTTCCATAATTATTTTCACATTACTCATGGTGGCTATAGTTTTTAAAAAACACAACAACAAAAAACCCAAAATAGCAAACCCTAGGTTCAACAAAAGATCTCAAATTTCATAACGTTGCTCTAATACCAATTTTGTTGGGTATTGGAAGCAAATTAGGTCACCAAAGAAACACAAAATCAAGACCCAATACACGAAATCAATGGCTGAATTTCTGCTAAGTGTATCACAATAATTTCAACACAAAATCAAGTAAAACAGGGACAAAAAATCTGCTACACTACCACACCAATTCCACTCAAGAGACACATCTATATTTCATCAAAAATGATTACAATATCAAGCAATACAAAGAGAAAAACTATTCTGATTTTTCCGGCAAGAAAAACACAAAGTAAGCTATCAAAAAACACACAAACAGAACTTCTGCTCAGGAGACACCTGCTGAGTTTTTGGACAACTAACTCCCTGTTTTTCCTACATGATTTTTCTACCAACACCTCTCTTTTCTTCTCTATTTTTCTGGACAGAATCCTCTCTATTTTGGACACCAGCTCTTTGCTTTTTATACTATGTTTTTCATAATGTAAACCGACTTCAGTGAGCAGCCTTCATCGGTTCCTTCTCACAGTAGAAATCGGCTTCCATGTTGCCGTGCACAAACAAACTTCCTCATGACTCTGGACTCTTCTAATGGCTGCCCCTTCAATTTTTCTAAAGCCAACAATCTTAACCTTTTATAAAATGACTAACAAGTGCTGCCCCTTTAAATGCACAAAAGACCCTAAACATGCTTAAATATCATCTAACAACATAACTTTTCAATATTGCAACATAAGCCCAAAAGTAAAATACCAAAAACTACCCAGTAAAGAATTGAGTTTATAAAACTAACAAATTTGTACAGGATGTTGAGTCCAAATGATTTGATTTAAAGGTTTTGGCAGCAAATAAATGACAAACTTCTTAATGTGTTTTATGTTACAATGGACATTTAACAGGGCTGCTAAGCTAGAAGTGAGGTTGGAATGGATGGAGAATGTAGTGAAAACCATAATGGGCCCAATCCCAGCAATCAAGTTCGAAAAGACGCGGCAGCGCAAGATTTGGTTCAACAGCATGGTGTTTGCTTACGCAGGCTGGGAAGATGCAAGAAATAATCCTGTGAAAGCAGTCACCTTTGGGGATGGAAGCCCCTTACCAGGTCATATCGTATATGACTGCCTGAAAATACTTGACGAGGAAAGCGTTGCCATACCTTGGCAGCAAGGTGACATTCTGCTGGTGGATAATTTGGCAGTTTTACACTCTCGACGGCCTTTTAACCCTCCTCGCCGCATTCTAGCTTCACTCTGCAAGTAGAGGAGATGCAGGCCCTATTCCCATCTACTGGTTGTGCTTACTTGATAACCGGCCTTCTACAACGGATAAAGAGTATGGGGTCTGCCTTATTAAAACCCTTCCTCTAAAGATGTATATGGTTTACCAAAATAAATTTTCAGTTTTAATTGGAATTCCCTTTTTTTTTCTTGCAAAATTCTGTTGCAACACAATGGTACAACTTTTGTGAGTGGCTATTATTGATATTCTTATTTTTCCAGTCTCCAAAAGTGTAAAACCTGAGACAAGCTATTGACTAAATGTGGTGCAACAACTTGGGATGAATTGGAGGTTTAGTGGGACAACTTTGCCAGTTTGGACCTCTTGCACACAGTTGCAGAAAGTGTAACTATTATGGATAAGAATATATAAACTACAATAGCTCGGAATCAAGATGAAAGTTGGATAGGGACAGGAACTCACCCGCGACACACACTCACCCGGAATCTCTCTCCTCAAGCCCTAATTTAATATGCCAATTCATGTGTTTGAAGGTGTTGGATCTTTGTATTCAAGTTCGTTACTTTGATATAATTTTTAGCATAACATGTGTTTAATGAAATATCTCCATGACTTTCTTTGGATTTGATTATGTGTATATGGATTTGAGCAGATTGGAAGGTTTTTCTTTATAGGAACCACCAAAGTGCACTTGGAAATTAGTTGTTTCTTGGAAGGGCCTTCGATATCCTCTGATTTTTTTTATTTTTTTTGTGTGCCTATTAGTTTCTAGTTATATTCTAAACTACCATTGTTGTTTCCAGTTACAAAACAATTTGTATTTCTACATTGTTGATGTTATAATTTTGCAGACTTTAGCATCTCTCCTGACCATGTAACCACTGTTTAGCTGGATTTTTCCAAATTGCCTGAAAATATGACTTTATCCCCATGTCTTTTGATGAAGATTTGCGGCTTTCTTGCTTTCAAATTTCTTTTTAAACCAATCCTGCATCATATTTATAACTAAAGACAAACGAATTGTGAAATCTTAGATTGCCACTATTTAGTATCAAATTTCTGCTCATAAATGATCATGGATGTGAGGTGGCTTTTTTGCTTCTGGTACAGGCATGGGCATTTTTCTTTGATAACCGAGCAGAGAGACTGAGTCAATGGGTCACTGGTTCAACCGTTAGATCATATGTCGAACTGATCATATAATAAAAAATAAATAATAATAAATAACTAAAAAATCACAATAATTATGATAATAGCAGCAAACATGTATATAAAGTTAAATAGAGAAAAATTATTAAACATGTATCCAATGCATTTATTTTCTAATACAATTTGTAAATCTAAAGTTAAGTACAAAAAAAATACCTCTATTTAACTTGCAAGACTCCAAGTCCAAGTCTCCGACTATGCATCAATCATTCAATCCAAGCATAATCCATGTAATTTGTTATTTTCAACTAAATTATAATAACAATAAGCATTAAATTATATCCTTTGTTTGGTTCAAAAAATATAGTAACAACAAGAACTACAATTGCTAAAACAAATCATAAAAATCCAAGTTACTCAAATTTGACCTCGTTTCAACAATTTGGCTTGAATCACACACAACTTAGATCAAAAATGACAAACCTAATTAGTAGATTAGGGCATATGGCCATAATCAGACTCAGAACGAGATGCCACAGGGAAACCACTTCCTTCTCAAACCAAATTAGTAAATTTGTAGATTTGACACTAAGCTTCTCAAACCACCATATGACTCCAAAATTCAACCCTATATGCCGCAGGTAAACCAAAAGCTCTCATAACAGAGATAACGACGGAAAGAGAGAGAGAGGGGGAGAGAGACTGAGAGAGAAAGAGTAGTGTACCTGCTGTCAATGGTTATCGACGGCTCGATGCTTCAAAGGAATGGAGCTTTGAAGCCAGCTTCATCCTTTGCTTGCTCACAGCGGCAGAGAGAGAGAACAGAGATTGAGAGAAGAAACTCAAAAGAGGTAAAAAGACATTGTCGATTTAGGGCTGTCGAAGAGAAGAGGACTCACAGAGAATAGAGACAGTCGCAGGCTCACAGCGGCTGATCGATCATTGCGAAGAGAAGAGACAGTGGTTGGCTTCGACTCGGTGACCAACGTTTTTCGATCGACTTGGGTACCAGATCAGAAACTGGAGTGAGATGTGAGAGACTACCGTCGAGTGTCGATTTAGGGCAAAATGCCCAAAACTCAACCTTTTATCCTAATATGACTGACCCGGCTGGTTTAATTCAACTCTCCCAGTTTAAACGGTTCAGCGATTTTTCACCGGTTCATCGGTCCAGACGGGTTTGGTGCATAAGCGATCCAAAAACTGAACTGGTCCGGTTTAGACATGGGTTACTAAGATAGCAAAGTCATGGGTTAGCTTTGTTATTAAGATAATTTTTATTATTTTGTATTTAAAGATTTTCTTATAAATAAAATAAATATTTTGAATATTATATTAAACTTTTTTTTGAAGTTTTGAATATAGGTGTTTTTTGAATTAGACCATCGGAGATTCCTCCTTCGAAGTAGGTACTTTATCTCATATTCTATTTTACTTTTATTTTTTAGAAATTCGAAAAGAGTGCAAGTAACACAGGAGGGGTGGGTGGCATTGTTTCAAAATAGCAACTCCAAAGTGGTAGATTAAGGTTGTGAGGTAGTAGCTGATTTTTGGGATTCTATTTCTAGGAGAGTTTGGCTGGTGATTTGGAGGATGATGCTTGGAAACTTTGGTTTGGGGGTGGATTTGTATGGTGGTTTTAGTGAATGATTTTTGTATGACAATTTTGAATGAAGATCTACGAGACGACTTTTTAGTGGTTGATTGTGACATTGCTCTCAGAAAAAATAAAGGGTAAAGGACCACTTCTTTGTATCTTTTCCCCCTTATTTGTATTTTAGATGATAAAGGGTGAATTTGGGGACGTAACTTGGGTGTGATGGTGGTAGTGCAGTGGTGGTGATGGCCGGGGGTGGCCTAACAAATTTGGAGACCTTAGGCAAGAATATGAAGCGAGGCCCAATTAATAGACAATAATTATTAAAATATATTCATTTAAATACTATTTTTCTAGCTTTTTGAGATGCAAAAATATTGATTAAATTTTTATATTCAAGTTTTGTTAATAGATATTTTTCAATAAATAATATAGTTAATCCATTAAATATTTCTTGTGACATAGTTGATCGAAGATAAGATTTTATTAATTTAAGTTTTCAAAAATTTCCTCTGCTGAAACAATTTTTATCAATATTCTAAAAGTTATACATGCATTTCAAAAAGAATCTAAACGTTTTATATAAGTTATGGTTTCCGCAATCAACTATCAAGATTCAAACATTTAAGTTTCTATCAAAAAAGGAGACATTCTAAATCAACAATAATATCAAAATATGAAATCAACATATTAAAAATTCTAAGCACACCAAACTTCTAAATTTTTTTATAAAATTTCTAATAAAAAATAAAAGAGCAATTAAATAAACCAGTTTATTATAGTAGATTGAGCCCAAAAATTTTGACCCTTGAATCTTGATCACTATCAATTAAATGAAGGGTTTTTGAATTACAAGAGATTAGAGAATAGAGAGCTTTGGTGTTCTTTCTTTGTTCAAATTAGACTTCACACTTCATAGAGAGAGAGGGAGAGGGCATGAGGGAGTGGCGTTAAACAGACACTGTGGTTTGTAAGTGAATCCCGTAAAGATAGCAGTTGATAAATTTGTGCGAGAGAGGTAGAATGATATAAGGAGATTTGCTTAATTCCTTCAAAGATGAGAGAGAGAGAGAGATGTAGTCATTTACCTTCCTTGTTTCAAAAGTTTAGCAATCTACTATAGCTATCAAGTGAAGCAATTTTCTAAGTAAATTGTTGAAGTATTAATAGACATATCAATAAAATTTAGACCCTCTCAAAGCAGCCCATCCAAAAGACTTGTACCCATAATTAAAACTCTTAACAAGGGGCCCCCAAATTTTGCAAAAATTGAGGCTCCTAAGAGGCCAATTAAGTGGCCTAGGCTTAGGGCCGGCCCTGGTGATGGTGGTGGCATGATGCATTGTATTGCTCTATCTTGTGGGCAGCAATGGTGATGATAGTGGCATGCTGCTAGGTGTTTGTTTGTATGGTGGCGGTGATTGACAATTATCACACAGGATTGAGATTATGGTTGTAGTGGATATCATTGCTGCTGGGGATGGTAGTGGAGGGAAGAAAAACAGATATTTGTGTAACATCGTTTTGTTTAAAGTCAGAGTGGATCATATGTATTGAACGATGAGCGTATACAAAAATATTTGTTTGAACTCGTGCTAGAATAGAAATGTAGATGGACTATATATGTATACTACTAATAAAAGTACCTTATATGAAAATTTTTTGATTAATTATTTTGCCCTCATTAGAAACTATAAAGTATAATATGTCTTGTATTTAAATATATAGATTACCATTATATCCCTATATACTTAAATAACAAACTAATATCTAGCATGTCATGTAAATATCAATTTTTACATAAATTTTATATGGTCATGTTACTCTTAATAGGATAGTAAAAAAAATTAATCTTTTTTTCTAAAACCCTAATATTAATACACATCGACAAATTCATTTATATAATATTATTTTCGGTGTCAAAAAATGAATATATGTATCTTTTTCACTTCATCCACATTATAAATAATTTAAGTATGATAAAAATTAGATAATATTCAATTTAGTTAGAATTTAATAATACTTTTAGTCTCTAAAATATGCATTTTTTGTCAGTTTAGTCATCATTATATTAATTTTCTCAATTTTGTCCATAAAGTATTGAATTCGTGTCATTTTAATCTCTAATCAGACAATCCATCAAGTATTTTAACGGAAGTGACTATGTGTCATTTTTTTAGATAGTATCATGTGTCTAACATGTGATCATTCCGTTAAAAACTTAGCGGTTTATTTATGTAGGGATTAAAATGAAATGAATTGAATATTTTAGGGATCAACGACAAAATTGATAATAAGGACTAAATTAAGAAAAAAATACATATTTAACATATTAAAAGTGCTATTAACCTTTAATTTTTTTATGTATTTTATCAAATATTTTAACGAAAACTTCCACGTGCAACCCACGTACTGCATTGTTAGTATTACAAAAAAAAAATAAAAAAATTCACCCACCCTCCCACTTACTTATCAATATACATATATATAATATCACAAATCATACCCATCCACACACTCTTTTCTCTTTACCCCAAAAAAAAAATATTTTCACTATTTTTTTTGATTTATTTGTAATATAATGGAGTTTCATTCTTTCTTACAAAACTATTTGTGAGATTTTACTTTTTAATTTTTTTTTCTTAAAATCATAAAACTTAATTGTTCTGGACAGTGGCGTGGACAATGATAGAGATTAAAATTTTTCCCACTAATGAAGGTGGATGAATATTTTTGAAGCGAGTATGAGAGTGGAGACTATTCCCCCTCCTTGTCATAACCCTGGTCCATTGTCATCCCTACATGATCGAGTTAGGTTTGGTGGTCCTATGGGTATTTTGGAAATTTTAGGATAAAAACATGTTTAGTACATTTAATTGCTCTTCATAACGAAAAGAGGTTATATATTAGACTACTGTTACTAAGAGTTAAAAATTTGATGGTAACAATAAGGTAATGATATAATTTCATTGTAACTGTTGAATTAATATCAAGTTTCAATGCTTGATGGAATTTACAGTCAATTCAATAACTATAATAAATTAGGTCATCAAATTAAATCAATAAATTAGATCTCAATAGCATTGTTATATATTATACATAACCAAAACCTAAGAGATCACATTGTTATTTTTCATATTCGAAGGGGTTCATGTGATTTAAGGGTCAATAGCACTTTTGGATCCTAAAATATATTTTTTTTTTGTCAGTTTAGTTCTCATTATATCAATTTGGTCCCTAAAATATTCAATGTGTGTCTTTTTTATCTTTAATCAGACAATCCGTTAAATTTTTTTGATAAAAGTTAGACGATATCACGTACCCAACACATGATCATTGTATCAAAAATTTAACGTTCACCTATATACATACCAAAATAATATAAATTGAATATTTTAAGAATCAAATTGATTAATCAAAAATATATACTTTAAAAATCAAAAATATATTTAACCCTTGATTTAATGACAAATTATTGTGGCATCAAAGTGGTTAGGACATGTTTGTAAGGAAAATTGGTCAACAAAAGTGGGACCAAATGACTCAAGTGATAAGCCTAAGGGGACACCTGCATGCAATTAATCCCCAAAAACATTGTACCATTCAAAGATTATCAGCACTTTCGTTTTGTCCTCCTTCCTATTTATCACCCCTACTCTTTGTACCTGGACGCCAATACTGATAAAGGGAAAGCTACACCTGCGCATCCACATCGCATTTGCATCTTTCCCACGCACCTCCACCCTCTATATGTTCACCACTACTCACTTCCATATTATTGTAACAATTCACAGAGAGAGAATTCCAGAGAGAAAGATGAGCTTTTTCCAGCCAAACATGCCAGAAAATTTCTTCGCAGTAGTTGAAATACCTCAACAGAAGGTCTACAATGGAGTTTTCTTCCCTGCAGTCCTCTCTTCAGATCCAACAAGACTCACTTCGGACGTTTCTGTTCTAACAGAGGCTATCAAGCTTCATAAGCCATGGTTGGACTCTCTTCTTCATCGTTCTGGGGCTGTTCTTTTCAGAGGTTTCCCTTTAACCACCGCTTCTGACTTCAATGACGTTGTCGAGGCTTTTGGCTACGAGGAACTGCCCTATGTCGGCGGCGCTGCGCCTCGGACTAACGTTGTTGGCCGGGTTTTCACGGCTAATGAATCGCCTCCGGATCAGAAAATCCCTTTTCATCATGAAATGGCTCAGGTAATTTTTCGAATATCTTCTAAGTTATTTCCACTTATTAACCGAATGAATTTCCTTAGGACAACGTTTTGCATCATATTATAATGTCTCCTATGGATCATATATAAGTCAATTCTCAAATTAGCAGGAATAATTGTACGGAAACCTCCAAATTTTTTATCTTTGACAATCAATTTTTGTCACTATGGACATACAATTAGACTAATAATTACTGAAAGGTTTGTTTTCGTAATCCAATTTTGATGTGATATCATGTCTTTTAATGGCAGGCTGAAGTTTGTCTCTTTGTAATTTGATATGCTTGGTTTGAGTTTGATTAATTTTGTGCTCTGTTGCATAGGGTATATGATTCTGCTTGTTTAATTAGTACCTTTCAAGCGATGTATCTTTCTCTAATCTGTTGGAATTTGATTGGCCTGTTTTGATAAAGTTGGGTGAAATTTACTAGGTGACGCTAATTTATCAATGTTGCTTAGCATATTTTCAGCTTTCGTTCTGCTATGAATCTATGATTATGGTGGAATTTGTCCAAGTTTACATGGTGGAGTTCAAGTTGAAATTGGGTTGCTGATAATTTAATTGCTTTGATTTGAAATGGCCATGTCAATGGTACCAACTGGTTCAGGCTTTTGGGGGTGATTAGTTGTTTGAGCCTTTGATGTGCTCAATTTAAGTTGATTAAAGGATCAAGCCTATATAAGCTGTGGATGTCCTTTTAACTCTTTTTAGACTTACTAAGCTTTTGTAACAGGTACCCGTGTACCCATTGAAGTTGTTCTTCTTTTGTGAAGTAGAACCTGCTAGTGGCGGAGAAACTCCTGTAGTTCTTAGCCATATCATATATGAGAAAGTGAAAGAGAAGTACCCAGAGTTTGTTGAAAAATTGGAAGAGCATGGATTGATCTATACGCGAGTGCTGGGAGAAGATGATGATCCTTCATCCCCAATCGGTCGTGGGTGGAAGTCAACTTTTTTGACCGAAGACAAAAGCGTGGCTGAGGAAAGGTTTGTATTTTGCTATAATCAGTGTGAGAAATTATTTCAATTAGCAAGATTGTGTGTTTTGATCTATTGCTCCTCTTCGTACTAATGACCATTGAGTTACTTGTAGTGATGCTTGTTGTACCAATCGTTGTACCCACTTATTCTAGTGGATGTTTGATGTAGCCTAAAACTTTGTAATGATAACAAGAAATAAAGAATGGATCAAAGAATGTGATCACAGCTAGTCCTTCACCCAGCTTCATCTCATAAGACCAACACTTGAACTCCATAGTGCTCTGTTTTATTGCAAGAACTATTTTGAGAATTTGTGGTCTTCCTAAGTTCCCAAAGTTGAAGATTTCCGTTTTGATTCTTATTGAAACTGTTGACATCTTGCCTGCTAGAAGCAATTTCTCTAACTCAGCTAACCTTTCATCCATCTAATATCTGTGTATAGGACAACCTTCTTGAAACACCTGTTTATATTCGACTGTTAATATGTACAGGTGTTGAGTCCAATCGATTTGATATAAAGGTTTTGGCAGCAAATAAATGACAAACTTCTTAAGATGTTTTATGGTACTTTGGACATTTAACAGGGCTGCTAAGCTAGGAATGAAGTTGGAATGGATGGAGGATGGAGTAAAAACCATAATGGGCCCAATCCCAGCAATCAAGTTTGAAAAGACGCGGCAGCGCAAGATTTGGTTCAACAGCATGGTGGCTGCTTACACAGGCTGGGAAGATGCAAGAAATAATCCTGTGAAGGCAGTCACCTTTGGAGATGGAAGCCCCTTACCGGCTCATATCATATATGACTGCCTGAAAATACTTGATGAGGAAAGCGTTGCCATACCTTGGCAGAAAGGTGACATTCTGCTGGTGGATAATTTGGCAGTTTTACACTCCCGACGGCCTTTTAACCCACCTCGCCGCATTCTAGCTTCACTCTGCAAGTAGAGGAGATGCAGGCCCTATTCCCATCTACTGGTTGTACTTCCTTGATAACCGGCCTGCTACAACGGATAAAGAATATAAGGTCTGCCTTATTAAAACCCTTCCTCTAAAGATGTATATGGTTTACCAAAATAATGATTCAGTTTTAATTGGAATACCCTTTTTTTCTTGCAAAATTCTGTTGCAACACAATGGTACAACTTATCTGAGTGGCTATTATTGATATTCTTATTTTTTGCCGTCTCCAAAAGTTTAAAACTTTGGGTATTTGAAAAATTGAGACAAGCTATTGACTAAATGAGATGCAAAAACTTGTGATTTAATTGGAGCTTTAGTGGAACAGCTTTGCCAGTTTGGACCTCTTGCACACAGTTGCAAAAACTGTAACTATTATGGATAAGAATCTATGAACTACAACAGGTCAGAATCAAGATGGAAGTTGGATAGGGACAGGAACTCATTATCTTAAACATAAAGCTAACCTAATGAATTCTTTCATGTCTAATCTCTCTCTCTCTCTCTCTCACACACACACACACACATGTTTTTACCTGTTACTGATACCTCTTTTCTGCACTCACATTCAACAATGGAGGAATTCCTTGTTGATGCCTGAAAACATTGTTCGGATCGATCAAAGTCTTTGCTCTTACCAATCTATCGTAGTTATTCAAAAAATATTTCTCACCCCAAACCCTAGCCTTTTCCACAGAATCAGCCGATGGAGCACTAGTGTTAATCAACCTCATCACTCCAAGATCAAGGTCAATGTAATTTATATATGCAGCCCTTGGTCCGCATGAAACGTATGGTGTCATATAATCATAAAACCTTCTAATCCAATCCATATACTCGTCGCTTTTATCATTATCTTCTTCTTTCCATTCCACAAGATACTGTATAGTAAAAATGTTACCTTTTCTGTGAGGAAAAGCAATGGAGTCCCTACTTATTTTCTGCATAATACCACCATTAGGGTCCAGAATAACATACCCTTTTGGTTCTTCCTCAAGTATGTCCAGAGCTGAACTTAATCCACCATTTTCTATTGGGGTTCTCACATAGTCTGATTTGGCCTTGAAGTACCCTTTGTCCTGCAAGTATCTGTTCTTCAAGTCAGACACAGAGCTTCCATTGTTCAACCCAGAGAAGAAAAGAATTGATTCAATCCAACTCATCTCCTTGCAATCTTCTTCAAGAATTCCCAACTCAGGAAAGACACTATTGAGGATGGACATGGCTTCAATTCTTGGACCAAGATAAAACCCTTTAAAAGTTGCTGAAATTCCAATGGTTTCTCTTTGTGGCAAACCAGCACCCACAAAAGATGATATGTAAAAGTCATCATCTAGCTCTGGTGCAACATGTTGCCATTTTTGAACTAGCTCAGCCACTTGAAGCTTTGTGCCAGGTCTATTTACAATGAAACTTGTCACAGTTTTTGGTACTTTTAGCAGTTTGATTTTCCATGCATAAACAATTCCCCATATACCTCCACCACCACCTCTAATGGCCCAAAACACATCTTCTCCCATGGCTTCCCTATCTAACACTCTTCCATCTGCATCAATGAGAAGAGCATCCACCACATTATCAGCTGCGAGTCCATATTTTCTCGACAGCAGCCCAAACCCACCGCCGGAGATGTGTCCGCCGATTCCCACCGTCGGGCAAGACCCGGCAGAGAAGCCATGAATGTCGCTTGATTCTGCTATGGCTGAGTAAGTTTGGCCAAGAGTTGCACCACCTTCAACCCACGCTGTTTCGGAGTTCAAATCCACTGAAACTTGATCCAGTTTCATCATGTCAATCACCACAAATGGAGCTCCATCAGTGGCAACTGATGAAGTACCTTCATAGCTGTGTCCTCCACACCTTACTCTGATCTCAAAAGCTCCTTTTCTACAGCAGAAAACAGTGTTCAGTAACTCTTCTTTATTTTCTGGGAAAATAATGGCTTTTGGTTTAGGAACAGATGATTCAGAAAACCGAAGATTTTGCATGGAGAAATAAAGGAGATCAAAGTAAACTGTTGAATTATTGTCTTTGTTTGGATACACCGTGAAGTCATTAACATTACTATGAGTTAAACAAGAAGTGATGACATCTGTAAATTCATCACATAAAGAAGAAACAACAAAGGACAAGAAGATTATCAAGAGAGAGAGTTTCACCATGGTTTTCTTTCAAGTGTTTCAATGGCAGTAGAGAAAGTGGAGTGAGCTTTAAATGAGAAAACATGGAGAATAATATCATGGGTTGAGGACAAAGGGATGGAGCGATCAAGGTAAGGAGGATAAACGTGGTCGGCCGGCCTCGTGCCATTTTTCTATACCATGGACATGAAGGTGACAAAAAGCTTTCCCCGACAGTGAAGAGATTAGGTGGAGAGAGATGAATAGTAGACATATATGCTTATACAGGCTGCAACAAATGAAAAACATATAGTATAGACTTAATGCCGGCCAACCGCAAGAAAGAAGGCCTGCCATTGTTTTTATAGATTTGTGATCAATTGAGATTGCCTAGATCAACAAAATAGTTAGATTAGCTGACATAATTGATAAATGGGTTTGATAACTCACTATCTATAATTGTTCAATGTCACATCATCTACACTATTTATGCCACCACTTAGCATACAAATTTGGTTTCCTTTTTAACGTTTCGAGTAAAATGTTTTGATTTTCGCACAAGTATGATTGAAAATATACCTTCCCATCATAATGTTTGCAATCAATGTTATCTTATTTTCGTGTTGTTTTCAACCTAATCAAAACTATGAAAAACAAAATTTTGAACCTTGTAGTAGAGCATGTTTTATTAGTACTTCAAATGTTTTTGATACTAGGTTAATATCAAACAGGAAAAAAAGTAGGTGGATATCATGTTCAAGCAGCAGTCATGCCATTAATCCTTTGCTGTCAAAGGCTTTTGGAAGGCTTTTTTTCTTTTCTTTTTTTTTTTTTTGGGGGGGGGGGGAGCGCTGCATATGCCCTCCAACAAAGTTGTAAGCCACTCAAGATTGTGGATTAGTTGTGTTGTATCCTGTTTTTATACAAAGGTGTTAAAATTTGTTCCAACTCATTTATATTCTTATACAATCAAATTTCTATCATAATAAATATGTGGGGTATAATTCGTGTTTAACCTAATTTATATCATCTCATTTATTATATTAAACAGGTCTGACCAGTCAATCCATTTCTCACCCAACTCCGTCAAAATTTACCCTAAACCTGTATTTCATATCGGATTCACAAATTGTGTCAAAAAATTATCAACCCTATTTGTAGTTGACATTATTTACAAAATCCTAATGCGAGTGTCTTTACCTTGAGCTCTTATCCAAAGGAGATTGCTCTGGAGTCTGGAGATTACAAAGAGATCCTCAGGCACAGATGCTCATGGACCAGTTGTAAATTACTAAATTGAGTTTGCTACTTCATAAAGCCCCCATGATTGAAGGCAATTAACATAAGAAAGTAGGCACAAATGGGGTCTTTGAATTTAATGCCATTATGCTAATTTATAAAACCAAGATTGCAAAAAAACCAAGATTTTTCTTTCATTGCAACCTCTCTTTAGGGAAACTGAATAATCACACCAGCATTCTGATTTGATTTAAAGCAAAATGAAAAGCCGAAACACTAATTACACGAAAAAAGCAATCAGAAAAGGGAATGTAAAAAATGAAAAAGAAACAGAAAAAAGGACAAATGACATGTATAAATGCCACCATATTACCACTGCACTGGACTATATGTGCTACTACTATACACAAACACTCTGGAGATGAAGGTACCAGCAAAGTAAATAGAAAAATGCAGACTGTCAAAGTTCCGGAACTAGGGACTTCTCCTGTCATCAACTATCTTCCTTGAACAAGGCCACTGAATACTTGGCTGTTCCCGGCAAGAGTTGCTTCCCACTCAACAGAGGACAAGAGGATCTGTGAGAGTGATATCACAACTTGCTTCATATCTGGCCGCAAAATGGTATCATCGTCGACACATTGCTTTGCCAACATAGCCACCTACATGATGAGATAAACCAATGCATAGAAATAACGAGGTCAGTTACCACAACTAACTTAAAAGTCTGATTTCCAATATCTACAAAGTGCTTCTTACTGAACTAAAATAATGTACCAATCATGAGAATTGCCAAACCCTCGCCCCCACCCCACCCCTCCCCTTTTCACCCTATTTCGTTTACCCCAATCATGTTATGTCACCTAAACTTCTCGTTAAATCTTGATGCACTATGATTCCATATGTTAGCATTATAGTTGAGGTTTCACATCCATCCGTTCAGAGACCAGAGCAACAAATTACTCTCCTCCAACCCTTTCCAAATTATGTCTTCCAGCGTAGAAGTGTGAGGCTTCACAGTTAATGTACATTACCTTCAGGACATAAGATTGAAAGTATTTTACCTTGAAGACACAGTCATGGGGATACAAATCCATCAAATTAGGATCTATGTGGTCTTTCAAGCTTGTCATGCTTGTGGAGTCCGGTGAGTTCCTAAGAGCTGCTAGCATCTGCATTTTTACAAAGTAATATTTCAGCATCCATGTTTGCTTCTGAGAAAAGGCACAATCCAACAACTTAGCTCTAAGAAACAACAAAAAAAACTAGGTGCAAAAGTTATAGTAAAATTGAAACTTCTTATTCTCCTTTGTATTCTTCAGATGGGTTTTTGATAGCAACAGTGGAGCCTAACAATTTAAATATGTAAAAAATGCAAAATAGATTGAAATCATAAAGGTTGGAACAACTTTGCAGATCCTGCATAGAATCAACAATACTATAAATGAGACAGCGAGTATCGCATTTCAAGGTCAATTGTTGTTGTTTTCTTGTACAAATTTTCCATTACTAGCAGAATGGCAGGGATGCAAATTAGATTGAACTCATAAAGATTGGAACAACTTTGCAGATCCAGCATAAAATCCACAATACCATAAATGAGATGGCAAGCATCGCATTTCAAGGTCAATTGTTTCTGTTTTCTTTGACATATTTTCCATTACTCCAGAAGGATAGGAGGATCAATGTGATAATTTTGCTCTACAACTTCAAGCAGAATGGCAAGGATGGTTTTCTGAGAGTTCTACATGCATAATACCAGAAAGGAATATATAGCATTGATTAATCATTGTTCACATACTCTCCACTCCATCTCCTCCCCCCCCCCCCCTTTTTTCTTTTTTGAGGCAGTTCAGTTTCAATTATAGCACATAGCAGGGGTTATGCAAAAAATATCTCCTATGTGATCATATTCATTAGTTTATTGTGCATAACTGTCTGCTTAAATTGTGGATGAGGACTTACAATGGATGCCAATGATCGTCTTTCAGGATTTTTCATCATGACACCTTCAGTTCGTGTAATTGCCTCCTTTCCTGATATTATCTCGAAAAGAACAACACCAAAGGCATATACATCACTCTTTTTTGTGGCCAGGCCATCCCTGAGGTATCTATAAAGAACCAGACAAGTGAACATTAAAAAGGTATTCAAGGATCTTGCTGCAGACTGCGAATGCTAATTGAGTAATTCACTTACTCTGGAGCCAGATAACCAAAAGTTCCTACCACTCTTGTTGCTGACTCTTCCCCATCGCTGGTTTTTCCAACCAGCTTTGCCAATCCAAAATCTGAGATCTGTATTCAGCAAAGGCAATCAGATGCAGTGACTGAACATTGAGATGATAAAGACGAAAGCAATCAGGCTGAACAAGTGAGAACCTTTGATCTAAAGCCACCATCGAGTAAGATGTTGCTTGTCTTGATATCTCGATGCACATAATGAGGTTTAGTGTGCTCATGTATATATTCCAGACCTCTAGCAGCATCAAGTACAATCTGCACCCTCATGATCCAAGAGAGTGGTGTATGACCTACCCAAGTCACATATATTTCTTATCATATATCCTTACTAGAATTTGCAAGGGTAGGTAATTAAGCTAATGAGATTTCCATAAAAGCTTCTAACCCACTAATGGCTACTTGTTAATATAGCCATATCATTGGTACTGACATTACCACACACAATTTTCGAGAAATTTTATCACAGCCGAAATTTAAAAGATGAGGATACCAATAACACGAATGGTGAAATGTTAAATAACATGAGAACCTTAAAGCAAGTCATTGGTTAAAGCATATCTGTAACGATACACAACGATGAGTCTTACCCTTATTTTGAGGATCATGCAAGTGGCTTCTAAATGATCCCTTTTGAGCATATTCATATATGAGGAAGAGTTCATCCTCACTAGCTGCATAACCAATTAATTCTACCTTGACAAAACAAAACCAAAACAAAGTCAAAAGCTTAAAAAATGAAGACAACGATAATAAGCTAGGAAACGAAAGGGTTAGAAGGTGCCGATTTAAAGGGAAACAAATATTACCAAATTTGTATGATGCACCTTGCAGAGAACTTTCATCTCTGCCAAAAACTCTTTAGTTTTTGTGGCAGTCATTCTTTTGATTGCAACTTCCTGAAACATTTATAACTATATACCAGTAACAGTATGACCAGGAAAATTTCTTCATATATGTAGAATTGTAACTGATTATTAGCAGCAAAATAGACAGCTGCAAACCTGGTCGCGAAGGAGGCCATAATACACAGAGCCATATGTTCCATTGCCAAGAAGATTGGAGTCAGAGAAACCATCTGTAGAAGATAGCATCTCTTCATATGTGAAAACCACCGGCTTCTCCACATCAAAGACATCAGTCCCTATAACTGCAGGACATAATACAAATACAAAATTCTCTGACTGATAAGTCTAATTGGTAGGGAAAGGATGCTTTAAGTTCCATCATACGAAACAGTAGCAATTCCTCAGTAAAGCAACTTTTGAAAAGATAAAGGTTGCTCCTGGGAAGCCAAGGAGACATAATACATAAATAAAACTTATCATGAAGTAAAACATAAAAACAATCTTGATCCTTTAACCAGTGTAACATAGAGTTGGCACAAAAAGAAAGAGAGAGAGAAAAAAAAATCTTTTATGTGAAAATTAGGAGATTGACGACATTAATTTTATTTATGATACAAAAGCATATCAAGATACCAATGGAACTGTTAACTCCTGAGAGAGAGAGAGAGAGAGTAAAACACTGGTTTATGTCATGCACAATAAATCTTGAATCATATTCATGTTGGGTTTTTAAACATGAAGAACACGCATCCTCTATTCCAACCAAATCCTACTTAATTTTCAAAAAATCGACCTTAGTTTTGTTATTTATAAAATATTGTGCAACAAATTTGATTCGACTCTAAATCGCTTGCTTCCATATTTGTGCACCCTAAATGTACTCCCCTCCTCCTCCACATAAACAATGACCCAAGACCTAGGATGACATGTTGACAATATCCCTAATGACATTCTCTGAATTGCACAACAAGGAACAGTCACACAAGTACGGTATATATGTATCGTCCTCCTCCATCTTCATATGAATTTCTTTTAAGAGGAACTTAAGCTGACATTGTAAGATAAAGTAATTCCTTAAAATGGCTTTAGAAAGAGGCACTTAAAAAAATCAGATCCATCAAGTAGTCTAGAAAGTCCATAAAAGCATATGCCCACGAATATATTTTGTTATTAATATATTCAGTTATGGAAATTGATTTTAAATCTTCATCCCTCAGCATGTACAAAAACTCAACCTGTACATTCCTAGAATTGAAGCTTAAATCAAGTTACATATTTCGTTGCCACAGGCTGTTCTAGTTAGTTTTAGATAATAATTGGAATAAACAAAACTTGGAATCCAGTAGGATTGAAAATCAAACCTTTAGGAATGTTTATTTGACAGTCACTAGATTCTCCATTAGACTGTTTCCAATCCCCTGATTTGCAGCAGATATACCTTCCTGAAGCACAGCAGAAACTTGTGTTTCGAAGAATATGGAACTTCTGAGAACTCTTATCATCTGAATCTTTTCCATGACCTCCAAGGGCTTCAGTGAAGTGGGTTGATGACCTCAAGGAAACAAAAATGAGTACAACTATAATAATCAGAGCCAGCCCAACTCCTAAACCCCCAAAGATCCATCTGTAAGGGACGTGAGCCTTATGATTCACCTGATTTACTACCAAAAGAAAAAATAAATGATCAGTTATTACATTTCCTGTAACAGAAGAGAAGGTACTCTAGCATGACATCGTAGGTATTGATACCAAATGGAGGAATTTAAACCCACTATAGAGCATTGACATGGCACCTAAATTTGCGCTTAATAGGAAAACTAGAGAAAACTATAGTGGCATTTGGCCCCAAAATGTGCGTAATAGTTCAACACTTTGAACACAATGATTACCTGCTATGTTGTCAACAGGTGGTTCTGGAGGAGGAGATGGAGCAACATCATTCTCTATAGGATAAGGCTCTCCAGGAACTATAACAAAATACACAAATGAAAAAAAAAATTACAAAGTTAGCATAGAGGGAGGGACATCTAACTGTGCATCTGCACTTTTAAAAAAGTCAATAAGTCTAGCGCAAAACATGAGCACTCAATAAAAAAGTTAACTGATGACAATATTCCTAAGGCCAAATTCACCTGTTAAATGTGAACCCAACAAATGAAAACTGAATTTTTATTCATCTTAATATAACAACTGAAAAAATATGCAACTAATTGCTTGATAGCACTCCCGTCCTACACTATGGAGTCTTTGGTAACCATAAGCCAATATAAATCCTCGTTTTTTTTAAAAATCTAAATGTATCAAATTGCAAATGTTATGACTAGCTATGGATTCTTCAGAATGTTCAAATTTCTTTGAATTTACCTAACATTATGGAATTTTTGCACAGGGCAGATGGTGGTGGAAAGAAGAAAAATGCCACAGCTTCACCGACACCACAATCCTAACAAAGTAGTGAGAAGATAGAGCCTTCCTTTCTGTGGATTACTCATAATGGAGAAGTTCCCCATTTTAAATGAGAATCTCAATTTTTTCTCTCTTGCACTACTTTCGAGTTATTACTTGTGAAAGTTGTTTGCATATGTAGCACTTTTGCCTCATCAAAGCCTATTTGGAATTTCCCATTGGTTTCCTCCTCTTATGTAACTCTAATGCTCATGAAAAAAATTAGTGAAGCGCCTCAAAAAGTTAATATTGGCATAATTAAGAAAAAAAAACTATTCCTTTCCTTTACTCTTTTAATCCCATAATATTATCCACTTCAAAAGTTTGGCCTTAAAACAAAGACCAGTCCTAACAAGCTTGAACATCAGACTATAATCTTTACAGAAACTTCAATGCCCACACCCAAACTATGGCATGTCTTTTATCTTGGCCCTAAATGAAATATAACACTGTGTCCTTGGCCTTGATTATGCTCATTTCTTTATTTCTTATCTAGTTGAATTTTTTGTAAGATATTCAAGATTTCCCCAATTTCTTCAAAAATATGACACCCTTTGCACTGAATTAAAGAGTCCTTCTTTCTGCCCACCAAATCTCCACATGAAACACCCCTTTGACAGATAACCAAACATAAAATTTCAGCAACATAATAACTTTTTCCTGGCAGTTCCATTTACTTGGCACATAACACATATTTCTATGCAATGATCATTGGCACCGGTCACTATCATCTTACATGAAGATGACCCAGAAAACCATAATTGAAATTTACTCGATGAACTATTTCACCAACTCTAAACCCCAAAGTCAAAGCCCAATTCTACTTCACCAAACCAAACAAAAGATAACCCAACCAAAAACCATTATTTTTAACCAATAAGATCAATACAAACAAATAAATAGCAAAAAACTAAAGCATATACCTGAATTGAGTGGTATATAGTATAGTGCACCAACAGAGACATTATCAGGATTGCTAATCCCATTCACCGTCTCAATACTGTCCATACTCACCCCAAACCTACTCGCCAAGGACTGGACACTATCCCCATCACTCATCACATAACTCAAGAAATAATTCCACAGCCCACTCGAACAACCACAAAACAACCTCAACGACACCACACCCCCTACCCTCGCTTCCCGATTCGAATTCGACAAAAAGGCCAACCCACCATAGGCATTGATCACCATATCGTACACAGATCCACCATTCTCTCTCACAGTGAACGTAGTGTTTGTCAAATACTTGTGGATTGTTGAAGCACAGGAACAGTTCTTTCGGATAAAAACATAGCCTCTGTCACTGCCCTCGACTGTTATATCTTCGGGTAAGACGTCAAACATGCTTTGAAGTACAGATAGGGTCTGGTTTGAATTGGGTTTGAAGCCCAAGAATGATGTACACAATCGAGTGGTGTCCGTACAATTCAGAGGAGTTGGGTATGAAGAACAGAGGGTAAGTAGTAGATGAAATATGAATAGTAGAAGCGGAATCAAGAGATGGGTCTGTACAAGATTCATTGTTTGATGAAAAGATCGAATCTTTGCTAAATTTGATGGAATATGATTTGCTCTACATAGTCAGAGAAAGAATGGTAGTGGAATTTGGAGAGAGATTGAGAAACAGAGAGACATGGATGTAATGATAGTTTTGAGAGTGGGATGAATTGAAAATGGGATTTAGAAGATCAGCAAAATTGAGTGGGGGTATTTGGAGGTGGAGGAGGAGGAGGAGGAGGAGGAGGAGGAGCATAAAGGAGTGATATGGGGGTTTGAATGAGAAGGAAGTAATGAGGGGACGGAGCATGTTTAGCCTTTTTTCTTTCTAAAGGCAGCTCAGCTCTGACTGACCGACTGACTGGTAACTGCAAGAAGAGTAAAAATGAGAAAGCGACTGCCAATTTGTTTTGCGTTTGTGTGTGTGTGTGTGTGTGTGTGTGTGTGTGTGTGTGAGAGAGAGAGAGAGAGAGAGCGCTTACCTGGATATTTTGGAGTCCCACTCAACAAATTCAATATGACTAAATTGCCCTGCATCCTTATCATAAAAGGGCCTTTTCTACTATATGATAAAACTTGTTACCCAATCTTAATGATGATATTACCATAATAATCTTGATGGCCTAATTAAGTTTTCTTTGCTTGGTATGCTTGGCTATAACAACCAAATTAGGGAAAAATTGAATTAATTTTTTTTTATTTGGGGCCCACTAGCACACATTTTTGAGCTATAAAAATAATAATATCATTTTGAATATTGTTAACTAATTTTGAAATTTTAAGATAATGTTTCAAATGAAGTAGATGTAGTTCAATGTCATCACTTCTAGCTATTAAACGAATTGATTATCTAAGCTCAATTTAAGATTGATCTATTTTTAACTCATTAAAATTTATTTGTTTTATAAAATAAATTATTGATTTTCTATACGAACTAAATTCAAATAAGATGCATTTCAACTTGACAAACTTGACCCAGCTCGATTTAATTGAATAGCCTCGCCTAAACAACTTATTTTATGCACTTTTACCCTTTAAATTTATGACTATCATCTCCCACCCCCAAAAAAAAAAATCCTCTGAAAAATTCTCCTCATTCCTCTCTATGTCTTCCCTAAGGTATGTTACCTAATTAATCTTATTTCTTTTTCCAGCTCAATCATCTTCACCTTCTGTAGCTTCTAGTGGCCACAACCTACCAACTTCATTATCTCGGACTTGTTTTGATGGATTTTTAGGAAAGGTTTAGATTGCCTTTCTTAATTATTCCAAACTCAAATTTCTTTTGGTATTTGAATTTAATTCATTATCATATTTGATATGCAACACATACACATGTAAGACCTACAGATATATCATAATTATTAATAGCTATTTTTCCTATAAATGACTTTTTTAACTTTGATCAATCTAATCCATACACATATTGAGGGATACAATTATCTTTTTGCATCTTCAACCCATCTTCTCAAACTTACCCCTTAAGTTTGACGAAATATATGATCATAAATTTAATATTCATGCCAACTACGGACCGGATTTAAGAACTCAAGATTGAATTTTCAATCTAAATATAAGGTTTGTGAATCCTTTGAACTATTTTTTTTAAACCCATCTTACCATGCCCCATAACCTCTTACCAGACAGCCCCTAGTTGTTCCACCATCACAACTCTCTCTTGCACCACCATCACATTACTCTTTCAATAGGAAAATGTTACACAACTTAAGTAAAATTTTAAAATTGTAATTTACATACATATAATTTTTTGAATGAGTGAGTCCCACCAAAAAAATTGATGAGGCTCACTCATCAAAAAAATAATATGTATTTGAATTGTAATTTTTTAGGTTCTATTCGGATTATGTAACATTACTCATTTCAAAATGATATTTAATTTTGATTTCAGATTTAGTTGTATTATATCATCTCCGCTCTTTATTTAAAACCAAACACCCAAATTTAAAATTAGGTAAAAAAAAAAAACTCTTGAAAATACTCTCTAATCTTTGACTCAAAGTTATAGAAAACTATTTTCTTGACTAAAATTAGGGGATAACCAAATCTTTTACTCAAAATTTTGAGCCAAAAAAGCCCTCTTCTTCTCTATATGTTCAGCGAAGCAGGCTTCCACGCATGTGTCACCGTCGATCTGATCTCCTTCAATGGAAGCTGCAAATCTACTCCTCTTCGCTGCAGATCTGCTCATTTTCACTGTGAACCAGAATTGTTTGAAAGCTGTAGATCTGATCTCCTTCTCATAGAAGCTACAGATTTGCTCCTTCCCGCGAAACAACATAATGCACATTTCAACACAAACTGACAAAAGTATGGGTCTTGGGACAACATAGGGAATTTTTTTTAAAAGGATTTGAGTATGATTTTGATTTGGGTTAATCTCAAATTGTATCTTGAAAAATTATTCGAATTTTAATTTATATCCTTAAATATCAAAAATTTTAATTTGCATCCTCAAAAATATAAATTTGTATCAATGTGCACATGAAATTAACAACCATCATTTTGCCGTGTAAAACTAAATTAAAAAATTACATCTAGATCTCTTATACTTGTCACTTAATCACTTATACTCCTCACATTTGAAATATTATACATACATTCTTTGAGAATCTAAATATCACTAAAAATGTTCTCCCAATTGGACATCCAAATAATTTTGTTTAAGTGATGTACTGCATTTAGGGATGTCAGTGGATCGAAGTGGGGGCCGGGGGATGTAATCTCTATTTTTGTACTCGCTTAAAAAAATTTCGTCCATCCTCGATCCACCCCCGTTAATGGACATAGTTTTCACCTCCATCCCCGTTCGTGGGTAAATTTCTAATCCCCGTCCTCGTTCCCACTTCCCACTTCCCCCGTACCCGCCCAAGCCCAAGTCCAAATCTAAGCTCAAGCTTAAGTTTAAGTTTAAACCAACATAATCCAAAATTCTAAATAAATTTAACATTTTAAATAATCCAACAATATTCTAAATAATCTAACACAATATAATGTAGTATAACATATTCCAACATTACACAAACAATAAATATCTAAAATACAACTTGAATATTTGTAATAGAGAAACTTTTATGCCTTGTAATTTCACACATGGAATTTAATAAAGAAAATAAAACATAAAAAAATATAATAATTGCATAAAAAATATTTTATATTTACTAATAAAATTGATAGGTTGAAATTGAAAAATTACCAACTCAATCATTTCTTAATATCTCAATAACCACTTAAATTTTTCTGGCTATTGATCAGGATTACCATAAAATCTAAGCCAAGTATCTATCAAAGTTTGTGAGTTAAAATGCAGGTAATGTTACCCACTGAATTAAAATGGATTAAATAGCAGTGAGCTAGTTGAAGTTCCTCCTGATCAAATACCATCAAGAAACATTGAATGATTCTCTCCATTGCAGCAATGATGTCCATTAAAAAAACAATGCTATACGAAACTAATTTTGGAGCTTAATCAGGACCAAACTCATTACAACATTAAATTAGTTATTAGTTCCAACTTTTTAATACAACTGTTATTGATTAGATAAATAGCATTTTCTCATAAACAATATATTTTATAGTTCCACGAAAAGGGGGAAAACAAAAAAAAATGAAATATCAACTTCACACACAAGTTTGGCCACAAACCCAGTAAATCATGACTTGACCTTCGAATACATTAATTTGGCAGATTCAAAGTCTAAAATACATACATATAAATACATATAAATAATTTGGAAGGAGTAAGTTAGGGTTGAACTTATTTAATTATATATATATATATAAGTTCAACCTTAATGGGTACCGGGGTAGGGCGGGAGTAAGGGTAAGTCTATACCCGTTTTTATTTTCGTACGAGTTTATACGGGTATTTTCGTATACGTTCACCGTCTAATACGTATGATCCATCTCCGGTCCAAACGGGGTGAGTTTGGACGAATACCTGTTTTTCCTCATTCCATTGTCATCCCTAATTGCATTAAATATAAAAATATAATATAAATACCTGCATTATATTGAACATTCAAATGGTAAATTTAATTTTAAACTTTAGAGTATAACGAGTCCATAAAATAAACGGTAGTATAAAAATTAATATTTTATTATTAAAATGAAATTATATTTTTTAACGATTATATTTACAAAAATGTTACACGTGCACAAACGTCAGGAGGTGTATGAGTAATATTTTAAATGTGTAAGGGGTCTAAATGATTAAGTGGTAAGTATGAGGGAGTCCAAGTATAATGTATTCATTTAGTTTTAGACAACAATCTGACAGCTATTAGTTTTTGGTGCGTATTGATACAAATTTCTATATTTGAATGTGTAAATTGAGATTTTTTATCTTTGAAGGTACAAATTAATATTGAAATGATTTTTTGAAAAATAATATGAGATTAACCATTTTGATTTTATAAATCGAAGAATGTCATACAAATCAAATTTATTACTCAAATTTGACTTTGAGTTTGCATCACCATCGAAAGATGTCATTACAGAAAGTATCATTTTCAATTGGGTTTTTTGCATTTTACACCTCAAAAAAATTTAAAATTTTTATTTTATACCCTCAAATGTTGCATTTCTCACATTGTACATTCAATGTACTAAAAATATTGTAATCTAACTTTTTTGTTAATTTTCGTTATTTTTTTCATCAAAAGTCAACTCATTAATCTGGACGAAAAAATTAATAAAAAATTAACAAAATAATCACATTATAATATTTTTAATATATTAAAAGTGTAATGTGTAAAATTTAATACAAAATAAAAATTTAAAATTTTCATAATGCAAAGTACAATTCTCCCTTTTCAATCATGCAACAAATTCATTTCAAGTAATTCCCGTGAAAATACATGTACTTTGGTCTGTAAACTTGATCACGACAAGTCACTCCAAGTCCCGTTGAACAAAACCTTGGCACAATTAGTTCCATCAGTACCTTTGCTTCTAGCTAGGCTAGACGCAAAAAGTTCTATTATTCTACGTGCCACATAAAATGATTGTAATTTTTTTTTATGTAAAACTTATATTAAAACCCATAAAAATTATAAAATTTAGAGATACAATATCAATTTTTTTTTTGTTGAACGATCAGAGATGTCTGGGCAATTTTATGTGCATTTTGACTAATCAACTCTCCAATCTAGTCAAAAAAATATCGTTCATGCCAAAATTAAGATATTTATAACGAATAAATCACTCATGATCTGACACTGAGAGATAAATATATCATTCTATTGTTTAAAATGAATGACGGTTACTAATTTTTTTAATTGTCTAAATTATACTTAATTATTTTAATTCGGTCGTAAAAATATGTATTATAATTAAAAATTAAAAAATTTGCTCCTAACCTAGTTTTTAGATTAGGATTGACTTGAACCCAAATTTCTAAACTAAATTATATGGTTAGTCTAATTCGTACCAATTTTTTTTTAAAATTAATAATAAATAAATATTTAGAAAAAAAAAAAGATAAAATAAAAAGTTAAGTTATCACAACTTTCTTACTTAAAAGAAAAATAAGTTAGTTAATTGAAAGAAAATTTAAGTATGAAAAAAAATATTTTTTCTATTATTTTTTAATTTATGCTAATTAAACACATGAAATTTTTTTTTTAAAAAAATTATTATATTTTTTTTGTTAAACAAATGGATCCCAAATGTTTAAAAAAAGGAAGGGTAATTTCGGAAATGAATTTTCCAGGATTGCAGTTCAAGGATGGTTTTGGAAAAAGGAAAGCACAAGTTGCAAGAGTTGGGAAAAGGGCAAGATAAACGACAGTTGGTGTGGGCCCCACCAGCATTGGCGCCAGATGCCTCATAAAATCGCCAACGAGTTGCGTAGCAAATCGGGGACCTTAAATTGACGTTGACTCTGGGCGGCCAACAATAGGTTCCAAGTAATCGACAGCGACTCTTGGCAGAGATTGTCTACTCTTGCAACATATTAAGAAATTTACACTCGGAAGCACAGCCGTTCAAGTTTCATGAATAGACTTCCAAGTTCCAACCATCGTTCATGAAATGCTACAGAAATTAGAATAACGACTCTTTTTTTTTTTTCCTATTTTTATTTCAAATGGAGTGCTTCATTAGGTTTTTATTAATTGCAAAAAAAAAAAAGTTACACTAATTTTCAAGTAATAATAGAATTAATGACCACATCATTACGAAGAAACCTCCGTATAAATTTGTTTTTCTGAAAATTTTTTTCCACGATTGTGTATTAGATATGATGGTGTGAAAAATTAAGAAGCATGAGGTGGGTGCAAGGGGCGAAGCTAGAAATTTGTTCTAGGGTGGTGGACACACTTAATCTACAAAATTTAATTTTTTTTTCCAATCAATTTGTATATTTAAAGACTCATTAAATACAAAAGGGTCAAACGTCAATAGAAATAGTCTATAAAAATAATACTCATAAAAAATAGGCTAATTACAATCTTTTGCAAAAAAAAAATGAAGGTAATTACAGCCATGTACAATAGACCTAATAATTTTTCATATTTTAAAAGGATTGTAATTTTTCATATTTTAAAATGAAGGTAAAAAATTCAGATTTTTAACATATTTTCAAATTTCTTTGAGTGAAAAGTGGGTCCGACAATTTTTTTGCACAAGATTTAGTTGGTATAAATTTATTAGAGTGAGTCTAATATTTTTTTATTTTTGGTCATAAGGGTGGGCCTAATTCCAACTAATTAATAAAAAATTATAAATATACAAGGATAAATTTTTATATTTTTTTTAGGGTGGGCATGTGCCCCCCGGGTCTCTATATCCCTCTGCCCCTGGGTGGGTGAACTAAACGAGCTCTAGATAAGGTGCGTTGTGTGTGTGTGCTCAAATAGGAAAAGTATCCACAGTACATTGTAACGAATGTTCTTTCTATTTGACAGTGTATTTCTTGAAGAAGAAGAAGAAAAGTACAAAAGTATTTTTCCTTTGTTTGAAACAGTTTCTTGGGCATTTTTTTTATATAGTGATCATTATCTTTTATAATAAATTAGTTATAAAATATTTAGTGTGACATGACTTTTTAGAATCGATGACTTGTTGCCCAAGGTAGAATTTGATGGTGAAAGTCTTTTTTATGTCCCTCTTAGTAGTTTTCATGTTATTTGTCTGTCTTTTGATATTCCATTTCTGACTTGAATAAACCATTAACTAGAGCTGGTTTGATCTAACCTAGTCCAACCTGACCTAGTTTGATTGAATTGGCTAACCGACCAACCCTGGCCAGGATGGATGATCTGATTTGCTCGGCATATGCTGACTTGTACAATCTTGACCTACTCAATTTACAGTATCTTATGTTGCTCGACTTATAGCGTCTCGACCTAACTTGTTCGAACTATATATTTTTTTTGGCATCATCTAGATAGATTTGACGATCACTGTTCTATCATAAAATGTTTGGGGTTTGTTTTTTTTTTTTGGATTTTTTGTCTCAAAATTTTAAATTGCGTGTCGCTTATCGTGTGTCTGGTCTATATTGAAAAACATAATTAATCTAAATTCAAAATGAATTGCTTGACTGTTGCTCAAATTCGGTCCAGCAAATATGGATTTATATCGTAAAACAATTTAAGCAATCAAAATAGACGCAAAGTATTGCAGCTCAATAGAAAATACACTATACACCACTGCTACACTTGTCCTTTTTTTTTTTTCACATTTTGAAAATAAACTTTAGTAAGATAACAGAGTGATTTTTTTTTTTTTTAAAAACCTTTAGTAATATACGGACCGACAGATTATGGAGTGATTTATTTTCCAAGAAAAAAAAAAGATGTGTACCACAAGTTAACAACGGTGATAAATATACAAGCAATTCTATAGAAATTTAATTTATTGACTTAATACATTGACCTAATTCAGTATGACATATGGATTGACTGTAGGTCCTATTAAATATTGAAACTCTAATGAAATTATATCATTATTTTAATAAATTATGTTAAATTTTTAGATTGAAATAATATTACTACGATGGAAAAGATGTATCGGGAGTAAGTTAATGCGATGGTGCGAGAAGCAGTGTATCGTGAAGGACTTTCTATGCCGGCTTAAAAAAGCCTGGTATAATTTGACGAGGTGGGCCCGCACGTGGACGAGAGACAACTGTAAATTTCAGGTGAGAGAGAGAGAGAACCTGGAGCAAAACGCCAAAACAAAAAAAACTTAGGGTAAATTTCATCGGGATTCCTGACATTTGATTTTAGTACACCGACATTCCCTCCTATTTTAAAAATTATGCTAAGACCCCTGACATTTAAACTCTTATAACAACCTGACCCCTTCCTTAAATCCGAGTCTAATTGATGAGGCCATAGTTTTCCATGTCTGTACTCAAAGCCATTTGTCTGAAAAAGAAAAATAAAACGACAGCAAAGTTTGAGACAAATGGAAAAAGACGAAAGTGGGAAGAACACGAGTGAAGGACCCACACACACACCCACTCTCCACACCATGTGCATGTGGGGAATTGGCTGGAAATCTCTTCTGATATGAGCAGCATAAAGATTAGGTAACGCCAGAATATATAACACAAACACAAAACGTCACATAATACTAATATGTTACTTTTTCATCCAAAATAAAATCATTTTTTCCTATGATTTTAGTCATGTGATATGAGTTGTTATTATTATTTTTATTTTTTAATATTTCAGTCTTAATAGATCATCGTAGTACTTTTCAATGATGAACTCTAGCAAACAAATCTTATGTGTTTTTTTTAAAAAAAATTTCTTTTTTCTAGTATAATAAGTTCGTTGCGAGTCAAAACACTATTCACAAAGGGAAACTACATATTCTCTTTTTAGTAATTAAGCGAACTACCCATCCTCTTATATCTAGTTGCTTCTCGCTCACCAAAACATACTTCATTTACCAATTCACGTACTAGATTAATGATGACCTTTGTGTAAATATATGAGATGTAGTAGACTCAAGGCAAGGGACTATGATATTCAAACATCTGACCTACCTCGTAAAAATATTATTACGTGACTTACCACAAGACTAACCTGTTGAGGTGACTTAATATGAACTATTATGAATATTAAATTAAACATTTATTGTGGCAATTTCATTAGTTCATTACACGTGAGATTTATTTTTTATAAAAATTTTAATTTTGGTATAGATAATTTATTTTTGACTTAAAATAAAGAGAGAATTAATTTACCAAAATACTAAAAAAATTGACTCAAACTAGGCTGGATTTATCGTACAGAACACATCAAGATCACACTGATTTTTTACGCATTTGATGTCTATGTTCGAGGCCCCACCCATCTTGGAGCTTGTCGACGGATTGTTTTTCATAATTTTTACCGAGGTTTATTTCAATCCCCGTCTTATTTACGTCAAAATGATTAAATTAGTTGGTTTTATCCACTTCTATTAAACATTAGATTGCTATTCTTACTCCTGCTTCTTGTTCCAAATGACGTGATTTGATTATATCATAAGCGACCTGATTATGAATGGATCACATCATTCAAGGGGGGTAATTTGGTGCACACAATTTTTCTCTTTTCATATTTGTATTTGTATGATCACAATTATTAGATATTAGTGGATGACTACTTGGCACTATTGGTTGCAAATTATGTTTTATTATTAGATATAAGTTTGTTAATTGTATCGGGCGTAGTGAGTTTTAGTGGACTCGTATAAAAAAATATTTCAATCATGCCTGATTTTTTTATCAATTGGTGTTTAATAAATCGTATTATATCGGATTCGTGTTTTGTATGAATCATTTATAATTGAATACAGAAATGAATTGTATCGTATATTTCTTTTAAATGATTTTCTTCATACTTGATTTATTTATTAATCGTGTTTTTGTCGGATCTACTCATTTATGAAACGACCGAGTTAAGAAAGATTCAAATACTTCAATTTTGTATCGTGTTAACGTTTTGGTGTCATATTTTGATACCACCCAATTACATCCCCATTTTTTTTTTCTCTAAACTTAGTTAATATTTATTTTGCAGAAGAACACTTGACTCGTCCTTTATTTTATCACATCTCACTGAATATTCAATAATTATGATTAGACCACATCATTTGATGGAAAAAGTTGAGGGATAGGGGCATATGACTAGCTCAAATCTTTCCTTTCTTTTTTTTTTTTCTCTATGGTAGGAATGCTCGAATTATTGTATATTCACCTCGACTAATCCCTTTCTCAGTTTAGCCAAAAATATGTCATCTACGTCAAGATTAGGAGATTCATGAAAAATAAATCCCTCATAACCTAACCCCCAAACGGTTACCAAAATTTAAATTTAAAATATTTGAATTTACAACTCGTTCTCCCTGTCACTTAAACTATCTTTGGGCTTGCTAGCTTTTTTTTTTGGTCTAAACTTGTCATTGTTTGATTTTATCTTTATAGACACAAAGAGTTATACTTCTTGGGCTTGCTAGCTCAAATCTAACATCATTACAATCTTGGTACCGATGACAAAGATGAAAATTCATTTGCGATTAGACCTATTTGGGCTGAGTTTCTTTTTGGGTCAGAAATATCATGAAGGTTCGAAAAGGAGATGGGCCTAAGATAAAATTGCTGTGGAACAATACCGGGCTAGTAACATATTCACTGCTCTAGACCCCGCTAGAACGGCGAACATGTTAACTTGTCATTGTTTGATTCTATCTTTAAAGACACAAAGAGTCATACTTCTTGGACTTAATTTGTGAACCTGATCCACTGTTGTGGTTTGAAGGTAAGCGGGTTCGAATGTTGAATGACCTTCACAACCACTAATTATGGATAAGATCAACAAATCGGGTCCAATTAGCATTATGATGCTTAGGTTTAATTTGGGCCTCAAATAATTTCAGGCTACAAAGTGATCTGGGCCTTTTGGTCAACAAGTAGAGGGGAACAACCTCAAACTAAAACCACCCAAAAGAACCGACCCTTTTTAATTGAGTAAATTAAACATATGATCCTCAAACTATGATTATTGTATCAATTAAGTTGTTAATTTTTTTTTTTTAATGTCAATTAAGTCTTTGAACTCTTTAATTGTGTCAATTGAGTTCTTTATGTCTGCTTCCATTAGATTTTCCAACGAAAATGACGAATTGTGCCACCCACGTGACACAAATGATTTGTAATATACTACACATATGACCCTTCTATTAATTAAGTCCATAGACTTTTTCTTATGTCTATTGAGCCCTGAAACTCTTTAATTATTTCAATTGAACCTTTCTATCTTTTTGTGTCATATGGTTACGTGAGTGACACTCTTTAATGGAAGCAAACAAAAAGCCTCAATTGACACAATTAGAGAGTTTAAGAACTTAATTAATATAAAAAAAGGTTTAAGAACTTAATTGATATAAGGGTCATAATTTGAAGGCCGTATATGCAATTTACTCTTTTCAATTATGTTGGACATATTGAGCCAAACCCAAATATAGATAGTTGGGTTAGTTAAAGGAATCCATTTCCGGCTCTTTGGCACATTGTTTTTTGGACAAACATAAGCCTTGAGGCCCCTAGTTTTTCTAAGTAGAGAAATGAATACATCCTTAGCTGGCTGCATAAGGGGCTAGGAACATTTCACTACTTGTAGTTAATATTTTTTAATAAATGTTATTAAGATAATCTTTGAATCGAAACTACTACATTTGACCTTTGTGAGACAACAACTTGCTCCCAAGCTAAAAAGTCAGGATCCAGATCTACTCTATTTATCTCTGTTATTAGTAGGAAGGGGCCTCAGGATGTTTTTTAGAGGTACGACACGTGTTGTGTCGTATCATTTTTTTGTACATGTCGCATTCTTATTATTAAAAAATTATTTAAATATACAACAACTAATATAATAGTATTTCAATTTTTTTTTAAAAAATTATAGTATACTTATTTTTTTATCTATAGTACCCGTTAATCATATTATTCGTATTTAACCTTAATTTGATCAATTTATTAATTATTTTATTTTTAAATTTTGTGTCGGATCGAGTCCGTGTTGTCGTTAAAATTGACACCCTGCACCTCCATCCCAGTTGTCTTTTTTTTACCCATTTCTTTATTTTTTGCCAACCAAAATCTTCCACGCATCAAAGCAATCACTTAATTCAACTTACCACGATCTATGCATTCATCGAATTTTCCACACAATTTACAACTATTTCACAATCTATATTTTTTTAACTTTTCTCACTTCCCAAAAATATCAGACCAGAGAAATTATTAAATTAGAGTTATTTTCGGTGTTTTTAGAAATGATCTTTTTAGAATTTAAAAAAATATCACCACCACTTAATTCAACTTAAGACATTTAGATTTATAAACAGTCGATGAGTTACTATGAACATGTGGCGATAATCAAAACCCATGGGACAGCATTTACCTTTGCTCAAGGGTCCATAAACAAACTTTTGGAGTTGATGAGAAATATAAATATTATATCATATATATATTTTGGTTGGAATGTAGGGAACTTGCTTATGCTGCTTAGGTTATATGGGTAGTTGTGGTTTGCAATAGTGAGAAAGATTTCCATTTCTTTAGTTCTTTTTCCTTTTCCCTGGGACCATAGTGAAGCACACCCTCTTGCTTGTGTGTCTACATTAAATTACCCACGTTTTCAAAGGAAATGGGACCCTAAAAACACAGCCCGTTTCTTTCTTTCCTAAATATTATTAGAAACAAAATAATCAAATCTACAGCGATAATAAATGCTGGTCTATTTCAGTAATTTATATCCCATAAGCGGATATAAATTTTCAAGCGGTAGTTCAAGTGGTAATAGAGACTAATTATAAATCTAAACGTTCTAAATTCGAATCTTCACAAATTCTTGAAGCCAGACCATGAGGAAATTATTCGTCACGAATACCTTAGTCTTGTTGTCCTGACGTGGATAATCTGTCTTTAACCAGACTAAGGAGAAAATTAGTTTAGATGTGCATAAGCTGATTCAGACACGTTTGACCGTTGAATAAAAAAAAAAACGAATATAAGATTAATTTCTACTTTTATTTTTTAGACTACAAAATGGGTCGAAGTCTTCTTGTGTGTTGATTGGGAGCTATATTTATTTTAGTTGTAAAGGAGGCAATAATATTTTAATGGTACACCTACTTATATTTTCTGTTATTAGTGGGACATATTTTTATGTGTTATAACTGCGTGATGAAGTAAGCTAAGTTTGAGACTTGAGTGCTGGTGCTTTGTTGGTAGGTGGGGAGATAATTGAATTGGGGAATTGAGTTCTAGAAAATTCAATTAGGAGTGGAAAATCTGTGGTCCAAACACAAACACACACACACACACACACACACACACACTCTCTATCCAAGCTGTTTACTTATATTTATTAAAGAAAACAATGCTTGAGTGGCGAATAATTCGATAGCACGAGCCATTCCGTGTATAAGGGCTTTTTGATAAAGTTGAAAAGATTAGCCTCAATGGAAGTGATAGTTGTATATTCTTAAATTAGGTAGAGCTAACAATGGAATCGAGTTTTATAAATTTAAGTCTAATTTTTTTTTTATGAATAATGTTATGTTTATTAAATTTTATATTTTAAATTAGGGAGGGTGGGTGGATCAGTGAAGTCCACTAACTTATACCAAACATTTAATGCACATAATTTTGACTTATTATTTAGGATACAACATTTGATAAATAAATTTGAGAAGTATAGTGTTATCTTTTTTTTTTTAAAAAATAAGTTTAAAAAATTATTCAAAATCAACTCGTTTAAAAAATAAGTCGACATCAAAATGAGTTGAGTTCAAAACAAGTTGAACTCAAATAACTCGACTATATTATATATAAACGAGTTAAGTCTTTTAGGTTTGTTTTTCTAAACGAACTAACAAAATTGTTTAAATTTAACTCGTTTATAAAATAATCTTAATACTTGGATTTTTTTTCATTTTCTTGACAAAATAAGAAATGAAAAATGGGTTTTATCTTGGGGGATTGTTTAAGGTGATGTCTAGTCTTACCAAACATATGAAAACTTTATTATTGTGAGTCAAATCGACTCTCATCTCGTAATGAAATAATTTTATCACTATACTAAGACTAACTAACCTTCTTTAAAAAAAAAAAAAAATGCAAAGCAATCGGCTCATAGTCTTTCATTCTGGTCAGGTGGAAAGAAACCTTCTTTCGTGAACCTTGAAAAAAAGTTGATAGCTAGTTTAGTAGGTCACTCTCGAAACTAATTCATATTTCATGCAATTAAATTCCTAAAGTAAAAAAAAAAAATTACTAAACATCTAATCAAATTGCTAAGTAGGTTTTGGTGTAATCTAATCTCCCTTTCTTTTCATCTGACTTTTGCTAGATGTGTGCCAAGATATCAATTCGCAAGGATTGGCTCATGCCACGTCCCCAAAGAAGATTGGGGGGAGAGAAGGGGGGGGGGGGGGGTTAGAGATAAGGTTCTCATAATAATTTAAAATACGTTTCTGCTTACAAATTTCTTACTCGAGCAAGACATCATTCTAAAAGGTTTTGTTTTGGGCTGACTTATCACTGTAATGCATGATAAAGACCCTATTATTTACTCATTTAAGTAATAAATAAAGGAAAAAACATAAACGTATTAAAGAAAATGAAAGTTCTTTGTTGTTATCGATCATCCTATCATTCTGAAAGAATGGACGAAGGAATGACCTTTATTTTTCTTAACCCCAAATTGTCATATCAAAAGAATTATACTCCAAATAATTTTTTCTAAAATCAGATTTCTCCTAGTCTCTTTAATAATCCTCAATTCTCTGGTACGAAGCTACCTTCTTTAACCAACTTGCTTTTGACCATGCCCATACCATGTATAATGATAGTAGCCAGCTTTATTATTGAGCGACCATAATAATATCAGTCTAATTTCGACTTACAACCATCATTGTCTGTCATCTGTACAAATACTCTTAGTTTTTTTTATTGAAAATTTAGTTAGTTTCGCTTAATCTTGTATTTTCACTCAATATAATTACTAGACAAAGCTTGTCTTTTACTGATGAAAAAATCGGGTTACTCACCTATTATAGCACTTTGGCCCGAACATAGTGTTTCCACATATAACAAGTATTCTTTATAAATGACCAAAAACATATTTTTTTACTCAAGGTTTGACCTTAATGATCCTTTTCCCCAATTAGAGAGAGAGAGAGAGGGAGAATTTTTTTTTTATTTTTTTCGGATTCTTGACTTAACCCCAATAGAAGACTGAAAAGAGGTCATAGTCAAATAAAGGAGCTTAGATTTTTACCTCTCTTTCTTTTCAATAGACATTGGTCATCTTATTAATTTAAAAAATTAGACATGAACTGTTAAACAGAGTATAAATATCAAAATCAATTATTAAATTTGTTAAATACTATAATTTTTCACTTATACCCATTTTTGACAAGATTCGGGTCACATATTCCCAATCAAAAACTGAGAATCTATCCATGGCCACTATTCTCTAATGGGTAAAAACGTAATACTTCATACACAACGATCATGGGGAGATCCTTATCATTATAGAAACGGAAGTGAAGAATAAATATTGCTGTCTTTTGACTTAAAAAGGAGCAATAGTATTATTTAAAGTTAATTTTTTGACGTAATTTATTGATATAATTTATTATAATTAAGTCTGTCATTCGTGTCAGATAAAACGAGTTTGTATCGAGTCTTAACGAGTTCGTGTCAAAAAACATTCTAATCATACCTAATTCGTTTATTTATTCGTGTCATATTTAATTTATGTCGTGTATGAATCATGTATAATTATTTTATAAATAAGTCGTGTCGTGTATTTCTTTTGATTGACTTCACTCCTACTCAATTATTTTATTAATCATGTTGTGCCGGATCTATTTGCTTACGAAACGGGTGACTTAAAGAAAACCTCAAACCCTTTAATTTCGTATTGTATTAACAAGTTATGCCATATTTTTTCATCCCTAATCATAACAATTAGATTGATAACGGTCTTAATAAATATTAAAATTCACTGTCAATCTAATGATTATGAATAATTAGATTAACAAATTAAGTCTAAATACAATTGTTGTTCTAGAACTAATCTGCAGATACATTGCATGGTGCTGAGGCCAGGTGTTGCGACTAACACAGTCCATACCCCGATTAATTAATTCTATACGGAAAGAAATCCTTCTTCTTCTTCTTGCTGTTATCAACGTCTAACTTTTTAGTCAGCAACACCATGCTTCTAATTATCGCAATCACCAAGTATCGTATCTTTCCTTCAAACGCATACTTTTATGTTTGCTTTAGTAGGTTGGTTCACATTTATCTGCTTTAATGTGTTAATTAATTGATTATTATAAATTGGATCAAATTTTACAATTTTTCTTTCTATAGTACCTTGATGTGAAATGGATTCGAGAATAATTTTTTTTTCTATACGTGTTAAAACTAAAATAATTTAATCTAACAAGTTTCATCACGTACTTTTTGTGAAATGAGGGGGAAATAGATTCAAGAATACATTGCTATATAGAATGGTGGATGCAAGAATTGATAATCGATCGTGTCTTTCAAGTTACATGTTGCTATTCTCACAATCGTTTTGAATGAAGGCAAAAAATAAGAAACAAAAAAGTAATATCTAATTTGCACTGTCAAGTTACGAGTGATTTATTTCTATAAATACTTTTGTTTTAACGTGAATGATATGTTTTTGACTGGATCATGAAAGAAATTAATTGAAATACGTGTAAACTAGAAAGGACACTCCTAACTATTAAATTAAAAATAAAATAATTTGCACTGCCATTGATCAATAGGAAACTGTAAGACCAACTCAATGTTTTTGTGCAGTTGCCCAGAAGTAGTAGCATAATGAAAGATATAAGTGTTTTTTTTTCAAATGATTTGTGCAACATGGCCCTTATTTAGGCCACTTATTATTTATATTTGTTCATTCTTTGAGGATAGAATTAGAAAAACTATGGAAAATCCTATCCTATGACATAAGAAGTTGAATTTGGACATTCTTAATTCAAAATAACCAATTTTGATTTTAAATTTAATCATTAATGTCACCAATCATTAGATTCACCAATTTGAACCCTCGAATCAAACTAGAGTTTATAACTACAATTAACTGATTCAATGGTCAACTTGGGCTAAAAGTAGATCCATGCTGATCACATATTATGCAAGCGTGTGACGCATAGATGAAAAACATATAAATATAAATAACAATATTATTCTCTAAATTTTCTTGTCATATAATATATCACAATCGTCCAAATTACCTAATTAAGTATATTTGATGGACGATAGTGAATGTGCCAGTGTCGTAGTAGGGGGGAATTTGATTTATAAAAATGGGAAAGACTAATATAGTAATGAAATAAGTAAGGGAAGGAAAGGGGAAAGGGGAAAGGGGAAAGGGGAAAGGACGCTGGACATAGAAGATAGAACTCAACTCTTATCTTTAAAGGGATAGTGACGGAGGCAATGAATGAAGTGAAGAAAGATGGGACTTCGAAAAAGAGAAAGCACACAAAAACAAAGCTAATAGGGTTGGATGACAAAGTGAAGGATGAGCATTATTCAAACAAAGTATGAATAGATAGGTCACTTATTATTATATATTATATCAGTGGACCATGGGACCTACCCACCACAAACCAAAGTGATGGATGTTGAAAACGTGGAAAAAATTGCCTCAAACAAAAGGGGGCAGCAGCCATTGCAGCAATGCAATGTTCCTTGTGCCCAAGCCATGAGAGAGAGAGAGAGAGAGAGGTGTTTGACGTGGAGAGCACATTGCAAAAGGAAATGAAAGTGGATTTGATGAATGACCATGTGTGAGCGGCTTGTTTGGCTATTGGGATTGAAATTACAAGTTGATTTCTTGGACTGTTGAACGCGATATGCTTCGCCACTCACTCGTCGATTTCTTTTAGTGGAACTATTTATGTCGACACCTACAATATACGGCTGGGGGGTTGGGGGGGGGGGGGGGGGGGGGGGGGGCGACGAGTAAATATTGAATATAATGATTATATTATGTTAACGTTGTCACGTAATATAATTATCCAATAATAAATAAATTAGTAAAAAAATAAACCTCATTTCATAAATATGTGACGATTATTATCTTACGCAAAAAAATAATTATTTGAATGAGTGGAGTATAATTTGTTTAATTGTTGAATTGTTATTGAACGATTACACCCAATTGTTACTCGTGCAAGATAGTATTTGTAATACTAATTGAGGAGGATGTGGGAGTGCACTTTGGAGAGAGAGAGAGTGTGAAAGTTTTGTGATGAATATCAACCAAATACAGTCAATGGGAAACATGATATAATTAGTGCGAATTTGATAGGTTGAAGGTCAATTGAGACTCGATCTATATCATAGCACTATCAACTTATGTTATGCTGGTAATCGAATTCAAATAAATATTGCATAAGTTCAAATATGTTATTACAGGAATTTTGAAAATTGGACATACTTCTTGAGTTCAATTAGATTGAACATGAATTTTTTAAAACGAATTGAGTATAGATTAAATTTTAAAACCTTGACTCTTCCACTCCAATATTACTACATATTTAAATCACGTTGGTTTTTTCTTTAAGACGAAACCCAAGTTTAAAGAATATAATTTTTTTAACTTACAAGTTATTCACATTCCTAATACCTAATACATACAATAGGATAGTCATAAACATTATTAACTCATTGTCTATCGTTCTTCTTTTATTGGTACATATAGTTTACAGTTCACCCCAATAAAGTTATTGAATTACATCTCTAATCCCACATCCCATTTTAATAAACAATGTAAACAAAATTTATTTTAATTTTTTTTGGTTCAAAAACATCTTCTTCTTTGTATAACTCTCAATATCAGATAATCCAATTAACACAATTCTCAATATTAAACAATTCTATTAATTCATACCTACCCTTTTTTTATTTTTTCTATTCACTTTAATATTAAATTATGTATTTAAAAAAACAAATTATTATTTAAAATGTAAATATTATATAATAAATACATAATTTTTAGTATTACAAAACTTTAAGCACGGATTATTACAAATTTAACAATATTTTTCAAAGTATTATCATTTAAAACTTCATTTCTATTTTATCGTAATTTGTAAAAGCCCACCTACGTAATATGCCTTTTGAAAGAAATAAGTACTTTTGATCGACCAAAAAAAAGAAAAAGAAATAAGTACTTACCAAAGGATCAATTTGGGTGGCATCAAAGTAACATAAATGCGATAAGACTAGCACCTTTATTTTTTTTTTTTCGGTGTAGTGCGCTTTGTCTGACTTCCAATTAAGTATACTCCCACACACTCAGTAGTACCCTCCCTGATTTGACCTTCACAGCACGGGTTGTCCCTACAGATACAGACAAGTAGTTAATCACATTTGATCATACAAGACTATACGGATCACTATAGCAAGTAACATTTTATAATGTAGGTCGCGAAGCACGGGATAGAACATAACGGACATTGTCCCAAGATTCGAGAACCCACTTCAACGCGAATCACCCAGCGCGGGGAAGTTCAGCCTTTAAGCCATGGAAGTGTTAATGGGTGTAGGCTGGTAATGGAACCAAGGGGTGCAAGTTTGAATTGAATTTGTCATTAATTGAATTTAAAAAATTATTTAAATTTATTTTATTTTAACGACTTAATTTGAATAATTTGACTCCATTATCAATCATAAATGAGGGTGAGTTGGAGTATATTGAGATTCAATTTAATTTAACCAAAGATTTGAATAAATTTGAGTCGAAATTGAAGTTGATTTTTAGTAAAAAATTTTAAAAATTTAAAGAATAATCTTAAGATAATTATTTATAATGACAATCCAATCTTTGAACTAAAATCAAACTTGATTTCCCAATAGAATTTTTAAAAATAAATAATCATAACTCAAGGATCAATTTTGAAATAAAAAATTTTCAAAATTTGTATGATTTATTGTTTAATAAAATTCAAAAAATATAAAAATATTTAAACAAAAAATGTAAAGAGAAAAGCATCAACTCTAAAAGTAATTTGAGAATATGTTTCAGATTATGTGTTTTTGGATAGAAATCATTTGATAATAAATTTTTAATTCATTATAAATAAAAATATTTTCAAATCGATCAATGCATATTCAATAGTTTCATATATTATTGGGATTTAATTCAAGTCGTTTATTCAATTAGCTTACAAATATGTTAATATTTTTATATTATATATTATATTTTTAATATATTAAAATATAAAATATAATTTTTTTGTTAAATTTTATTTCTCATTTTCTCCAAACCTATTCATTTATATTGATAGAATGACCGAGATAAATTAATAGTACGATGACATTATAATAATTTTAATAAATTGAGGGAGTAAAAAAAATTTAAATTTTTTAGAATATAAAATGCAATTTTCTCCCAAAATACAGGACAGGTAATAATTCCGCCGACTTGTGACAGAGGTGTTAAAGGTCCAGACTCGAGCATGTTAGGCGGCCGTAGGCCAAAAGGTTGGATCAAAAGTTCCCACGCTTGCGCGTGGTTTACAATATCAAAATGGGGCCCACTTCGAAGTGATGCCCTTACCGACACGTGTCATAAGGAATACATTACTGTAGTGGGGTTAGGATAGCGTCTCTGAGTATCCCACCCAGACCAGCCGACCGGCACTCCTACGAAGTCACATGTTCTGACATTAACCTCTTTGTCAGAAGAAAAAATTGTAAGGTTTAGCAAAACCCTCCATTTCAAGATTCCAAACACTGCCCCTCCTCAATACGGAACTCGCCGGGTTATTCCACTTGCACCAATATATGCATTGACCAAGTTACCCTTCTAAGCTTTTTTTCAGTCAGGGTTACCCTTCTTAGCTAACTTGTTATGTTTTCTTCCGACACCAATCTCAGATATCAACATAGCTCACAATAATTCCATGTCTGAATACAATTTGTAATTCTAAAAATTAAATATTAATTTTATAATATTTATATATTTTTTAAAATTAAAAAAAAATAAAAGAAAAACATATAAGTGGATCAATGAAGTTGTTTGACATTAAAAAATATATTAATTAAATTATTTGATATTAGAGGTCATGCAAAAAATATGATATGATATTTTTAAACGAAATTTTTTTAAAGATAAGTTTTGTACTATTAAATCAAAATAGAAGAAAATTAAATTATTCTTAACCGTTGCTAAAGTATAAAATTTTAAAATTTAACTTTGTAATTATAACATTAATAAATTATAAGAATGTAATATTTTCTATGACAGGCACAAATACTAATGAATAGTCTTCTGTGTCTCCATTGATAAATTGCTAAGACTAGTCAGAAGCAATGTTTGTGTCGCTCATAATTGGTAGCAAGTAAATAGTAATCAAGCCCAACTACAAAGTTTTCATATGCACAATCAAAGAGATCGTCACCTTACCGAATCAGAATACTAATTTACCTGAACTGCCCTTCGAATCCCAGCTAAAATACCTTCCCTGCACCCCTCCAAAAATCCTAAAACAACCCACGTCATCATTCGAGGTTGATCATGGGACTCATGCTATGTGATAAAGGAAAAGTCTATGGTACTTCACAGGACGTGGACTACTCGCCAACCATAAGTTGACACGTGGCATAAAAAATTTATTAATAAAAAAATAATGTTACAGTGATCAAATTTTGAAACTAAATTTAAAACCCAAATAACATGGTAGTTGATTTGAGTTTTTTTATTTGATGTCATGTCATTTAAATTTCAATAAACACTCCAAATAATATACTGTCATCTCATTTGGACTTCAAATTTTATTTCAAAATTTGATCAACATAATATTACTGTTACTAAAAATATCTTTTTGTCCGTCACAAATTGAGATCAATTGAACTAATTCTTTCGAGGCCGAGGAGAAAATATTTGAAGAGAAAAAGAATATGTTCACTGGTAAACCCGAGCATTAACTTTCCTTGGAATGCCGCCTTGTGAAGAATGAGTTAATGTGACAAATGATCATCACCATATTACATTAACTTAAGTCTAGCACTAAATCCCTCAAATAACAAAAGAAGACATGACTTTTATTGACATAAACAACTAATGTGAACATCAAATTAAATGTTTGACCTAAAATCATATATGCGCGAAATAAAGTACTTGACATTTTTGGGATGACAAAATTAAGGGGTGAACAATAATAAATACCTAACCGCCCGAGTAATCCAATAATGATTACTTCCCGTAACCAAAAGTTTTTGTGGTATTAGGAGAGGTACTAAATGTGCAACTCGATGTTAAAAGGTTTGTTGATGTGATAGTCCTTGCGGAGAGATTTCAATCTTAGACTATCAAATTTAAGCTTCATGTACTCAAATGATTTCTATGTCTAACATTTTTGAATGTATAAATAATCTAATGAGAGAGAATTCAAGTTTGGATGCTAAACCAGAATTGTATAGTATTTATATCCTCTTATCCTCAAGTGTCGATTGACATAAATATTGAAAGAGATATTCTCGATACAAGAATTTCATCTCAAATTCGACCGAGAGTCACTATCTCAAATTATTACAAAAACATCACCTTCAACAAATTTGTGAGTACAAGTTGATAAGAAGTGCATATTTTGCTCTCATTAATCTATAGTAATTGATTTTCAAATAAAAAAACAAATAAATTTTGTACTTGTAATAATTTTATTTAATAAAAAATAAAAATAGAATACTAAAAACTCGTTTCAATTGTTTAAGCGTGTTGTTGACAATTTGATGTATTTGTTCACCTACCTATTGATTTACAAATCTTTGAATTGTAAGCTAATGAGAAATCACGGAAAAATTCTACTAATATACATGAACCAATTTTCTCCCCAAGCTGGCATTCAAACATAAATATCATTTTCAGTCCTATTAGTGAGACTTTGTGTAGTTTGTGGGTGAGAATGATAGACGCACGTGAGGGTGCGAATTATTTATTCTCAAAATGTTACGGTAAAAACTAGTTACATGATGTCGTTGAAAAGAGGTTAATTTGATGTTTGACCTTAAAGTTGGGAGTTGAAAATCATTGTCTCTTCCTTATAATAATACCTGCCCAAAAAAAAACCAGATGTTGAATTCATTTGGAATTAATTTTTTTAGGTGTAAAACAAAAATTTTAAAAATAAAATAAAAAAATCAGAGTTAAAATTTTTTTGAAATCGTTCATAATATTTTCTAAAAAGTCAATTTATAGTTATAAGTTCTTGAATAAACCCAATTTTTTAGTTTTTTTTTTATATTGATAAAAGTTATTTTTACCCAACAAATTAATAAAAAAATTGCTCAATATACCTGAATCTAAACGAATCAAAAAATTTGAGATTTTAAACCACCTTCAAAAAATCTGTTGGTAAAAAAACACATGCATTATTACTCTTTGATTCTTTTGATAGAGCAAGGGTATTATAGTTATGCAAGGCAACGTTTGGCGATTTGGCGATCATTTCCCGACTTGCTCGATGAACGTTAGCGGTTTTCTTAGCAGGCTATAATCCCAGGCATAATCTACACCTGGTGTGTTTTTTTTTTCCAGCCGTTGGATTAGGGAATTCCATATATGTTTGTGACCTTTTCTGTGTTTTTTCACTTTATATCTCAAAGAATCAATTGATCGTACGGATGCAATTGAAAGATTAAGACTCTTATGAAGGGCGTGTCCACTTCTTGACGTAACTCCAACCCATTTGGGAATATGTGTTTACTGTGGACGGCAAGATTGAGAAAGAGAGAGCAGCAGACAATGGCATCTGCATGTTTTTATTGCACAACCCCTGCAAATATGGATCATGCAAATCCTCTCCTACTCTCTCTCTCTCTCTCCAAAATGACACTATTAAATAGCACCCTTCATTTCTTTACTCAACAGAGTTCAGTTTAGTCTCTATCAGCTTAATTTTGCCTGATATTAAGGACTTTCATTGTTAGAAGTTATCAAAAACATCAACCCTTTCGCTTTCTTGACCTCAAAACTAGACTTGGATTAGGTAAAGGTGGAGAGATAATAAGGGTAGGTTGTTGGCTAGGAGGGGTGTATGGGTTGGTGTGTCTTAGACTACTCAGACACCAGGAGAGAGTATATCTTTTCTATTAGAGAGAGGAAGAGAGGTCAGCATGCTTTGCTTCCTGAACCAAACTACGCCATATTTTTGGGGCCTGGTTGCGTGCTATATGTTCTAATTCCCTTCCTGTTTTGAGGGTGCTTCGTGTGAAGGGAATCTCTCTGGTTCTATACTCTTTACTCTTTTTTTGCTTCCATTCCGTCCTCAGTCCTTTGTTCCCTCTCACCAAAGGCCTAACCAAGAGGGAGAGAGAGAGAGAGAGCCCACTCTTACTGAGCGTGCAAAAAGAAAAAAGAGAGCTAGATTGCAATCTCACAACTATCATAACTCTTTCACATCTTTGGGTTTTATTAGTCTTTGTGGGGTTTCTCTTGGGGTTATTGTATTGTCTTCGCTCAGAGTCTTGGGATGTTGTTTTTGAGACCTTGATAGCTTGAACCTATTGGAGTAGGAGATCCTTCCTGAGGGTTGTTTGGTGGTCTTATTGATTTTCACTCCTGGGTTTTTTGATTTAGGATCTAAACAGCTCTGTTTGGATGATGTCAGGATGTGGGTGTCCATAGTTTTGAGCTTTGGTTAAGCACTCAAGGCATGTACTCTTCTATCTTTTGTTCTTTCAAATTTCTAGGTTTAAAGCTTATGATTTGTGTATGGTGTATGTTTGTGATGTTCCTTTGACTCGAGCATGTTTTCATTTTACAGTGCTGTTTCTTCTATCTGTTACCTGTTTCTGGTGTGAAACTGGGAAGAAAAAGTTCGATTTTTCCGTCTAGACTTCCTCTAGTTTTTGACTTTTCTTGGCGAAGTGATGGAGGGATATTCCACAGAGCAAGAGGCGTGTCCACAGTTGCTAGATTTGATTCCAAAAGAGAGAGAATGGCTTGTGAAAAGGGAAGAACGAAGCCATGGAGTTTCAGAGGAGAAAAAGCTCGAGTTAAGGCTTGGTCCACCAGGCGAACACTGGACCATCAAAGATTGTTCAAGAGACAACTCTGGAGAAAGAGATGAATCTCTTCTCACTCTTGGGTGCTTTTCAAACATGTCATCCATGACCCACAACGCTAACACTTCTGGTGCTAAGAGAGGGTTCATAGACACTGTTGACCACAAAACAATAGAGGGTACTTGGATAATGAACAACAAAGGAGGCCAAACCCAGAAATTTTCTTCTTCAGAGAGTCCATGGGCATCTTCAGGTTACCAGGTGAAGACCCAACAACAGAACCACCAGACAAGGGCTCCATATCCCCAGTACCAATCAACCCCACAAGGCCAGCCTGTTACTGCTAGGGAATCGTCACAGCCCTGTTGCACTAAAGTGGTAGACTTGCAGAATGCAGAAAAGAAGACATTTTCACCAGCTTCTGCAAATACAGCTGTGCCCAACAGCTCTCAGAAAAGGTATCCCACTTTTCTTTATTGCTTTCCTTTTGGACAGAGGATATTCACTATTTCAGTCGCTGGTAGATTCCGTGTTCCATGCATAATAGTTTCATTTTTTTTTATTATTTATGTTTCTCATGTATTGTGCATATTATTACTAATTTCTCTGTTTTCTGGTTTACATATCCTTTTTTGTGAAAGTATCTGTTTTTACAGTTTTTTCTGGGTTTTACTATTTTTTTGATGATGTTACTCTGTTGCCTGGATTTCCAAGTTCTTTCACTTGCCACTAAATATAAGCATGATCCTTCTCCTTCTTATGTGATAGTTTTGCTGTTTTTTGAATGTTATCACTTTAAGGGTATAAATATCTTTTTTTGGGGGTAAATAATAGTGTTAATCTTACCTACGAATAAATTTTAGTTTTTTTTTTTTTGGGTAACATCATGAAGCAATTCTTGGGAACTTTTTCTCTGTTGTACTGGGGCACATATTTGTCTTTTACACGTTTTGTCGTAGTAATTGAATTTGGTTTACTGTCTTTAAGTTGGATTTAACTTATCTATTAAACAAATTTAATGTCAATTGTCTGACTAATCTGTGTTATTCCTCTCTTGATGGTTCCACAAACAAAATACAAAACAAAAGATCTGCTCCTACTCCAGTTGTGGGGTGGCCTCCAATTCGGTCATTTAGGAAGAATCTTGCCAGTAGCAGCTCTTTAAAGCCCTCCCCAGAGTCTGAAAAAGTGGTCCCAAACAAGGCTTCGAACGAGAAACCGATTGAAACTAGCCGAAAAGGATTGTTTGTGAAGATCAATATGGATGGGGTCCCAATTGGAAGAAAAGTGGATCTTAAAGCCTATGACTGCTATGAAAAGCTCTACTCTGCTGTTGATGAACTCTTCAGAGGCCTTCTTGCAGGTTATCTACAGTACTTCATCTAACAATAAATTATTTCAAGTTGTGAATAGGAAGACAGTCAAAATACGATATTAATGAATTAGTGTTCATTTGTGACTTTCTAAGCACATGGTAAATGGTTAAGTAACATTCTTTTTCATATCAACGTAAGGCTGTAATTATGTCGTGTTATGTACCCCCTTGGTCAATCATTAAGAAAATATTATTAACTTAAGTAAACATGGTATACTGTGAGAGTTTGTGTGTCTAATCTTTATGAGATTTGATTGGTCACTTTTTTTATGATTATTTGTTCAGCTCAAAGTGATTCCTCTGCCGATGGAATGAAAAACAAGGAAGAGGGAGAGAAACCTATTACTGGTCTGTTAGATGGAAGTGGGGAATATACCCTTGTGTATCAGGATAATGAAGGAGACAGGATGCTTGTTGGGGATGTCCCATGGCAGTAAGCATCTTACAACTGGATATGATGCACTTTGTTTATTCTATTCCTTTTAAAATTCTGCCACTAGTTCACTGAAGCTTTAGAGAAATAGCCACCACTTGTATGAATTTAGTTTACTTAATTCTTCCCAGGCTTAAATTCCAATCCTACTCTGGATTCCCAAAGTTTAATTCCTTTTCCTGATCACACATTTTAAATAACCATTTGTGTATGATTGTAGTTTATTTAATTCTTTCTGGATTTAGATTCCAAGCCTAATCTAGATTCCCTAAATATAATTCTTTTTCTTGATCTCACATTTTTTGTTAGTAATGCATGCGAAGGAACGCTGTTGACCTCTTAATAATCATTTATAAGTCCCACCCAAGTGTGTCAATTATTTCACATGGAATTCTTCAGTCTTATGATACTGTGATCTTGTTTCTATATTGTTATAGATTGCATGTACTAATTACTAATAAGGTATATTCACACGTGATTTGAAGGTTGAATTTGTCTGAGATCACTATTCTGCTGTAATTTACAGTAGATTGCTGGTTGTAATCTGGTTTCTGAATATGTTATTTGCAGCATGTTTGTATCTACTGTAAAGAGGCTGCGCGTGTTGAAAAGCTCTGAACTTCCCACTTTATGTCGTGAGTTTTAGTTTTCAAGTTTCCATTGTGTATTTTGATATCTTGGTGTAAAATTTCACCTAAGCTCGGATTATCTTTTATCTCTTACTCTGCAGTTGGCAGTAAGCAAGAAAAGCTCACACCAGATGCTTCATGAAGAAAAGCATTACTAGTGGGAGGAGTCTTCACTAAAGATTGGGGAAGAGACTTGTTTTGTGATTATTACTTGACATTTTGGGTTAAATTTTCTATGGTTTTAAGGAGAGAGAACGAAGGCATTTGTGATTATTATTACAACTCTAGCTAGTTTTTATATTGAGGACCAGTGGACTTGTTTGTATGAATATTTGCCTTGTTTTTTGTCACTCTTGGCTACTATTGCTATGATTGATGGTGTAAACACTTCGGGTCTCAACATTTTCATAATTCCCGAGGGGAAATTTGTACCGCTTTCTGTTACCCAGAACCTTAACTCATAAAAGCTCGACCTGTAAGGGACTTCGTCGATGGTCGATAAATTATCCTTTTTAGTTTTCCAATTAATGTTGATGGATCTGCTGCTCATCTTCCTCTCACTCGTATCAGTCTCTTGACAACCTTCCCCGCCCCCTCTCCTCTCTCTTCCCAAGTCCCAATCAAGATCCTCAGAAACCATACAGAAGATTTAAAAACTAATTCCGCTACAAATCTAACATTAAATCGATTTCCGAATAAAAGAACAGCACAAAATTCAAATTCAGCAACCAAACTGAGAAAATTGCACAGATCGTCCCAGAGAAAAAAAAAAAGCAAATGAACCAATTCGTGAATGCGGAGATAAATGCAACACAGAGGCAAAGTATCTTAGTAGATCTCGATTAAAGAAGAACAAAAGATAGGACTGACCTGAGCATTGGAGATGAGAATGAATCGGCGTACAGAGTTTCAGAGCTGTTCTGAATAGTTAGGGTTTTCCAAGTTACTGGGATTTGAGCAGTGGGAGTGGGGAGGTTTTGATTGGAAAAAGAGGATTAGAGAAAGGAGGGAAACTTTTAGAATTTCTTTATTTCAAACAGCCCCAGGGAACGACATTTATAGTCCACGTTACCGCGTGTAAGCTTTAGAAAGTCATGGGATTGAGTGGTACAAATAATTTTTTTGCTTAGAAAAGTAAAGTTGTGTATATATAATCTTTCACAAATCCTGCAATGACAGGAGGATCATCCACTGGATTAGCACTTTCCATTTCAGAATCGAATCCCCCTAAATATAAGTAAGGTCCAGTGAATTTCCCAAATCAGCTCCTGGCCCTACCCGACAGAAACGGTTGGGGGTATTTGGCATGGGTTGAATATTTATAAAAAATTGGGAGATTTGAAAAAATCTTTAACCTTGCCTTTCGGATCCATCCAAACACTCCATCCCTCTTTCCTCTTTTAATTCTTTGAATTAATCAACGGTACTGAGATTGTCTCCTAATATTTCCTTCACTCAAGGATAAATTTTGATAGAATTAAAGAAAATTGTACTGAAAAAAGATAAAATTATGTGCACTAAATTATCTGCAGCCTTTGGATTAGTGTGCGTGCAAGATTCTGCACAATATAAAAAATATTGGGAACAGATCTCTCCCCTGGTGAACTTTGAGTGAGCCGGTTGGGTGGCCAAACACGCTGCTTGAAACGGCCTGCGAGGTACGGTGGCAACCTGGAATGGCAAAGGAAGATCCTGGGAAAGGAAAAACTCTGGCAACCTGGAATGGCAAAGGAAGATCCTGGGAAAGGAAAAACTCTCTACTACAATACAGATTTTCTCAGTGTTTTCTCCTTCCTCTCTCTCACTCAAAGACTGACGACCGTCGGAGGGGATACGGATCAGGTGCCTAGGATTTCAGCTGACCTGCGCGCGTTCGGCAGTAGCCTTTTACCCCTCTTCGCCAATAGGACCCTTTCCTAAGGCAATCCCACATCGGAAGAGAGTCGTCTTCCCCCCTGCCATATAAGTGAACACTTCTTATGGAGGAGGTACCCACTAGCGACCTGATCAGGTGCCTAGTGGGTACCTCCTCCATAAGAAGTGTTCACTTATATGGCAGGGGGGAAGACGACCCTCTTCCGATGTGGGATTGTCCTATTGGCGAAGAGGGGTAAAAGGCTACTGCCGAACGCGCGCAGGTCAGCTGAAATCCTTCTGTGGGGGAGGACATCCCGAACGCGCGGATAAATCCCCTACAATTAGTTATAGAATTCATTGATCTTACGACTATAAATGATTTGGTACACAATTTTGATGTGCATAACATTGCTCATTACAAAGTGTTTGGTTAGGAATGAAATCAAATAGAAACAAACTTCCTTTTATTTAGAAAAATTAGTTTTGCTCTTTTTTTTCCCTCCCCCAAAATAATCGACTTAGCGAGTGAGGCAACAAAGAAATAGAAATCCCAGTGTTAGCCCAGTGACCATAAGGCCCAACTCTGTGAGGTGTGAACCCAATAACGCTCTTCAAGTTTAAGAGTGTCAATCATGTCGTGTCATATGATTTTTAATATATGTCGTATTTATGTCAATAAAAAAAATATTTAATTCTGCAACATCTTGTACGATACTATGTAAAAAAATTTAAATATTATAAACTACACTTTTTTTTTCTGCCTATGTTACCCTTTAATTGTGTTATTTTTGTGTAATATTATTTTGACTCATTTATCACTCATATCAATTGCTTGTGTCATTTTTAAGATTTTTATTGGATCCAATTCGTGTTAGCGAATAAAATTGTAATTAATCAGTGGATCCCACTTGTGCTTATACTACTTAGCAAACAAATAATTGCATAAGATTTATGTATGATTCGTATGTAAGGTTTTGGGTTCGGAAGAGGTTGCTAAAAGCAATCCAATCCCCCCCCCCCCCAAAAAAAAAAAAAATTCCAAAAACCAACCATCCAACATGTCGTAGGAGTCCACGTCTTGCTACAAAGAATTTAATGGAATTATTTTGTTTTATTTATTTTATTTTAAGAAATATAATTCATTTACGGTCCTATGATCCCAAACTATGGTCTGGTTTTAAAATTACTCTTTAATTTTAAATTATTTTAAATTACCAATATTATGTTGAAATAAACAAAAAATTTCATAATATTTGTTTGAATTTACCCCCTAATGGACAACCATGCAGCACTTGTATATAAAAATTAGTACTATCCCGTTAAAGACATGTTTTGTTGTTCATATGTTAAGGGCTGGTAAGATTTTGTGCGTTGTATCGAATTAAATTACATGCTCCATTTGCTTGTGCAGGTCCCGTCAATTCTTTTGAGTTTCGGTCGTGTGATTTTACTCCTCAGGCAGAGTGGTTCAAGTGTTAGTTGCGTTCGTGAACCGCGTAGACCAAAGACGAATACTCATCATTTACGACAAGAATTATCAGGAAATCTAATCCTCTTCACTCTCCCATGCTTTCGCACCCCAGTGTAGGTGGAGACCCAAAGAGTTGCCTTCGCTATTGGTGTTCCTTTGTTGGGTAAGTTTGTTGCCTAATTTTCTATTTTTTATTTTTTGTTGAGTTAGTCAAATGGATTAGATGAAAACTATTGGTTACTATAATGTTTTTAATTTAATAAATACGTTCACCTGGTAAAAAATAGAGGAACAAATTAAAATTTGAATAAAATTTTAGGATTTTCTATAATATTTATCCCCATGATTTACAATCAGCCTACAATAATAGTTAAAAATAAACAAATGATAGATATTACCACATTCTTTTTTCTTTTTTGTTTCCTTATATTTATTTCAAATTATGTCTTTGAAAAAATAAATTCTCTCAAATTTGGAGAAAGTGTGGGATGCCAAGAGAATGTAAGAACTGCATTTGGTCCCAAAATTCTCACTGTTCCTTTCGTCAATGTTGTGTAAATAATTAGACTAAAAAACACGCATTTTCCTAAGTTTTAAAAATATTACACATACATCCCCTTATATTTATAAATAACACAAAAATTCCCTGAGGTTTAAAACTCATTACACGGAGACCCCCTCCGTCTTCCTTTCGTCATTGCTGCTAACAAGAAGTGATAATTTTATCCCAAAAATTTTTATTATTTTCACAATTGTTCTTCTCTAAATTTAATACCTAAAAAAAAAAAACCTTTTTGAAAATATTATCAATTTTTTTGGTACTAAATTTTTTAAATTTTCCTGAACTATTAAATTTTTGAAATTTTGTCAATTTTTTTAATTTACTTTCACGTATTTTCACGTAAACTAGAAATTTTTGAATTTATCAAATGGAGGTGAGCAACTCTTTATAAAAAACTAAGAGCGAACAATTGATTTGATTTAAGTACACGTGATCGAATATTGACCAAAAGAGAGTTTATGAAGTGATATAGTAAGACAATTCAAAAAAAAAAGTGATATAGTGAGAGGGAAGACGTTATGCTACAAAAAAAAATTATATTTAAATTTTAAGTTTATATACAACTAAAAAATTTTATAATTTAAGGTTAATTTTGTAATGGTTTAATCAATACCAAATAATATTCTTCTAAACTTAATTTTCAAAGAGCTTTACTTTGATCCATATATTCTTTTAAACTTAATTTTAACCATTGTTTTACTTGGTAAGTTAGAAGAATAGAATTTTAGAAAATTTATGGCAGCCCCGAAAACAGGAAATTTGTTTTTCAGGAAAATTACACTTTAACTTCGAAAGTTTTAAAAATTATGATTTGACCCCAAAATTTTAAAAACTTTGTATAAACTACCCAGATTACTTCTATACTCTATTAGCTCACATTAAAAATATTATTTCTATGTAAAATATATATAAAATATATATCAATTGGTAGGAAGTATAAAAATTAAATATAGAATCGCGAAATGACAAAGTTGAGAATAGAGATTGATCGTTGTATGTTATTTTGGATTAGGTGGTGATTGCATTGAGTTGAGAAAGAGGGATTTGAATTGAATTTTGGGAATCAAGGTGAGTAGTTTACTACTTCTTTTGGGAGGATTTTTTATATTAAATGTGTGGGAGCATGCATGTGGATTTTTCATATATATGATATATGTTTTGATGTTTGGGGTTGCAATTAAATGTTTTGAAATTGTGAACTGTTCTATATGTAAATTTTGAAAAACTTGTGGGATAATTTTATATCATTGTTTTGGTGATGAAAGAAAAATTTTGTGTGCATTGGAACTAAAACTATAGTTTTGGTGCGTGTAAAAATCATGTTTATGAGACGAGAACTGGGATTATCAGGTCTAAGTAGTAACAAGCGACTGAGCCAGTCATCAGGCTAGTGATGACAAGAAACGGGTCAAGCTAGTGGTAATAAGAGATGGGGTCAGTCATCAGGCTAATGATGACAAACGACTGGATCAGTTATCAGGCTAGTATTAACAAGATATTAGGCCAGTTGTCAGACTAGTGATAACAAACATGATTTGACAAATATATTTTGAATTGAATGTGTGTTTGAGTGTTTGGGGTTATACATATCTTTTCATTTACTAGTTTGTGCACACGTGCGTTGCACGTGTACTATTTTGAATATCTAATATATTATGTATTGTTATTGCACGATTATGAAAATATCATGAAAGATATGTACCCTAAACCTGAATGTATTTTGCCACAACTTTCATGAACCAGTTTCTAGACTCTGTTGTTATACTTGGCATTGTTAGAAAGATTTTTTTGGATACTGACATAGAGGTGATCTACAACCAAAACCATGCAGAAGAAACTATATCTATTACTGTCCTGTAAATGATTTAAAAGTTGAAGTCAATAAACATTGTAATAGTTAATAGACTGCCTACTCTCGTGGAAACAATATCAAGGTACAAACAAGCCATAACTAACCTTATGCTTCATCGTAGAACAATGGCATTTTATCATTCTTATAGTGCATCTCATTTGTGAAGGTAGAGTCAAAAATTTGTATATCTCGCATTCTTAAAAATATGGACTCATTGTTTTTATTTTTCAAATTTGAGTTTAAATTTCTCGTTAATGAATCTCCACGACTCTAACAAAGTAAAAGGTAATCTTTTGATGAAAAAATGGACGGTAATCTTTTAATGAAAAAAAGACCATTCTTGGTGTGCTAATTTCTCAAAGCTTGTATGGTTTAACAAGGATTAACATTTAAAACACTAATGTCTAAGTATTCACACTCAGTTTACATTTGTACAGATGAGAAATCGATATCGGAATTCTTTTTTTTTTTTTTTGCTGGTTAAAATGAAGGGGTGGGGGCAAGGAAGAGTGCCCAGTGACCACCCCAATAGGCCCTCACCAGTGGGATCATAAGGCTCTTGACCGCGCCTGGAACATCTCTCAGGACCAGACTTAACTAGGCTAGCATAGCGGCCAACCACCAAGCCCCAAATGGGAACTCCAAGACTTGAACTCTCAATCTCAAGGTGAAGAGTAAGGTCGGTACCCCACTAGACCACCCTACTTGGTGCTCGATATCGGAATTCATATCAATATAAGTAACAAATAAAGTTTTTCTATGAAGGAACCTCCCCAAACGTGTGGATTAACCACACATACATACTTCAAAAGAAAAACAAATATTGATGATTAAAGAGTAAAAACTAAGCACGCTAGAACTCATGGCACAACTTCTCAAATTATAATGCATTGGGCGTCAAAAACATGAATGCTATGGTAAATATGTGGAATTAGCTAAAGAAACTTGAACTATTTAAGGTAAAGCAAACTGAGCCTCCAAAAGAAATTGGTGCATGACCTGGTTTATCTGTTGGAACACATACAAACAACATGTGATGTCCCACGACTTTCATTGGCTTCATGTGCAACCTCCGAGATAAATATGGTAGGTTCGTCACATTTTTCCATTTGAAACAGAAGGGCAAAAAAGAAAAATAATCATCAGCAAGAAAATCATAAAGCACAACTTAGAAGGCAACATGCCAACAACTTAAAAGCAGGACAAACACTATAGTAAACTTTTATCAGTAAACAGCACACTACATTAAAAATCATCCATATACAGCAAATGCGTGTTCGCATATGAGCAACAACTATTGTCCAGTAAAAATTATCATGCAAAAAATTTAGTTTCAAACTATATAACACTTCCTTTAGTCTCAAGACACCAAGGCCAAAGGGAAAAAAAAAAAAAGAAATCCTCCAACAGAAAATGAAAAAGGAAAAATTAAATGTTCATAGGCAAGTTCGATAAATCTTTATTTTTGAGCTATCCTTTAATTAATTGCCAATACGTGAAAAATTCGAAGGTAGAAAAACTCAAGATTCATGAAAAAAGTCCAAAGAACATTGGTGGCTAATCCATTCTCCTAAAACAATGAACAAATATCAAATATCACACGTGAGTATGAAGTGTACAAGATGGAACAGAGAAACCCCACCTAATCCGATCTTGATTGGTGGTAGAAGAAGGTCAAGCTGGTAAATGCTAAAATAGTAGACCCAAAGCAATTAGTTAATATATATAAATCCTTTAAAGGGGTTTTACAGCGAATGGTGGCGTGTTGGTTGGGTATGCAAAAAAAAATTTAAAAAAGGACGATGAAAATGCTAATGATAATACAACATTGGGAGCTTCTCTCATATTTGGCAAGACTATCCCTAAATTCATATTATCATGTAATTTCACAAACATGTGGTTCTTAGAGGACTAAATTATTGGCAAACAGATTGACCTAGTTTTTCTTCAACTTCAATTGTTCTTATCCAATATGCCATATAGGAGTTTCATATAAGCCTATAATCAAATAGAAAAAAAAATATTATGGTCTACCACAGGAAAAAAATGCATAAAGACAGAGAATCTATGGATAAGATATACAATTCAAGTAGTGAGGGATCAGTACCTCTTCAAGCTTTTGCACCGCAGAGGGAGTGACTGGCAGAAGCTTTCAATTGGTGAAGCACCTTTTCAACTTTATGCATATATCACTATGTGAAACAGGTGGGAATTGGAGGGGCATGAATGGTTCAACTTCTAATTCACAATTACTGTTAATTGTAGATTGAATACTTTTGCGTTAGCTTGGTAAAGTTAATTGATATATTCATTGCACAACCTGGAGGGTCAAAAAGTTTTAAACAAGTTATAGCTATTATATGTAGGATACAATTGACTTTCTAAGATTGATCAAGGGCAATATAGGAAAAATAATATTATTCATGTATGTTGATATTTTATAGTCGTATAGATAAAGTTATTTTGTGAAAATGAGTGGTGTTTTGGGTTGTAAATACCTTTTCATTTATAAAGTTATTTGTGATCATGAAATCATTTGTTTAAATGTTTATATGGGAGAGGTTGAGGTACAATTTGTTGTATTTATGTGTGTATCAAAGTTTATTTTTGTATATAAACTGTGAGATTTATTTTCACACCTCATTAGAGGTGGTTGTTATTCACGGGTCATTGTGTTCACCCAAACATTTAACATTTTTCAGGTGAGGAGTAAGTCCACAGATAGACAAGCGATTAGAGGATTTGAAGATTTAATTTACTGTAGGCCTTCAGGAATAAAAATCTTTTATAGTTTTGAAACAAATGTTTAATTGTTTTGGGAACAATATTACTGATGTTTAGAGTAGTGAACCTTACAGTTTAATTATTGTTTTACATAGATTTAGTAATGATGTTGGTAATGTTTATTTTATTCCTCTGGTATTCATTAGGTCAGTGGAATAGATCACGTTATTATTTGTCTTCCTCTGTATTTTGCATTTATTATGCATAGAATTGGTTGATTAAGGCCTTGGTGGCCGGTGCGCCGCCCACCCTATGTGATCCAGGGTGGGGGTGTGACCGTGGTGATTTTTGGTGGTGTTTCGGTGGGGTTGGGTAGTTGGTCGTGATAGTGGATTACAAGGGTGGGTGGTGGTGTTTGCATGGGGGTTGGGTGGTGGGTTTTGGTGGTGTTTCAGTGGAGTTGGGTAGTGGGTGGGTGGTGATGGTGAGTTTTGGTGGCAAGGCAACAAATGATTCCCCCTTTAAAAACTTCGAACAGAATATCTTGGCCCATAAGGGCTTCCCTTGTGGCATGGAAACACATGTTCCACCTGTGAAGTAGAACTTACCACTATGTTTGTAAATTGATTGGGTTTAGATTGAATTTTAACTTACCTAAATTCAAATTTGATTTCAAATGTTCAATCCGAATTCGATCTGAATAATTTAATTAACTAAATTTTAACAAATTATACCTAAATTTTAATTAAATTTCTTTAAATAATTATTTAATTCAAATCCGATCATAATCGGATTGGATATAAATATATCCAAATCTAAATTCCACTCCATGAAATAAAAGATATCAAATTCAGATTCGTGTTTAAATTATTGGTAAAAAATATTAATCTATATCCGACTAATTGAATTCAAATTTAAATCAAAATTTGATCCATTGACAGGCCTAATTACCACTAAAGGACACCAAAGTCATCCTACGGTCCTACTTTAATGATATAAATTGCCAATTCGCAAATGTAATTCATTGTAATTCTTAGATTCTCAGCAAAAGTCAAATATCAATCGATTGATTACAATGTATTAGATCTTTAAATTTAACCATCAAATTAAGTACAAATGTCGTTATTGTTTTTTCCTCAGGCAATTAAGAACATTATGAAACCATCAAAAGGGCCTGGAAGCATGAATTCATGAGAGCCACACCATATCTCTTAATAACATAATAACCCTTTCAACACTACAACAATCACAACTACAGAGAAGTGATAATGGAAAAATTATAAGCAGAAACCTAAGACAAGTAACAGATTATGAAACTAATGGAAATCATACAATGAGTCTTAGGATACTAAAGAAGCTTCAGTAGCTTCACTAACTTCAGCTGAACATACTTCAACAACTTTGTACTCATCAACATCATTGATGTCATCTGAATGAACTTGAGCATTCTCTAACAATTCACACGACTTCTTGCCAGCTTCATCATCAAACTTATTCACCCCCTTCCTAGACTCATTGAGATACTTTGATCTAATTTTAATGCGCTTTCCTTTAATGTAACGGTACTCCCATTTTGGCGGTGGATATTTCTTCTTCAATTTTTCGTATTTGTCCAACATACCCAACTTTTGAAATACATCTCCAACCATTGTAACAATCGACATAGTTGGTCGGATGCCAAGCTCGTCCATGTCAGCAAATATCTGCAAAATCAAATTACATATAAGTAAAATCCTAAAATGCAGTGAAAATTAAAATGTCTGATCTATAGAACACCATGAAATAAATGCCACGTCAATTTTGAAATGTAATTGCCAAACAAAAGCTCCACTGTTTGTACAGTTCAAGAAACACGGAAAAATATTAATGTGAAATGAATATATTTTAAATAAATTATGCATATCATTGCATACTTGGTTTTACTGCACATCCAGATGCAGTAAAATTAGAATAACTCCACTTGTAAGTTGATATGTTGGTACTCTGCTATATATCATTATCATGTTGCTGGATCAAAGGTAAAAACCCCGGGTAAAGGCTCCAGAGGTCAAACACATAATGAGCAGAAGGGCAGGTGAGAATGTGGGTGCAAGTTAGAAAGAAGGGAAAAGGTAGAATAAAAAAGAACACTTTTAAGCGTACAGGAAGAGAAGTTCTATCGAATGACACACAATAATTCTTAAGAGAAAATTTCATCAAAATACCTCGAACATCTTTTCATGCATTCCCCTATGGTAGTATATAGAAATCATCTTATCATAGAAAGTACGAGGCATGCTTTCCAGATTCTCGGAAAATAACTTCATCCAAAGCTCTTCAGCTTCATCAAGCCTTCCATCCTCTGCTAAGGCATTTAGCAATGTGTAGTAGCTTCCCATTGTTCTTCCTTGACCTTTGCTTAACATCCACTTTGTCACCTACAACAAAAAAACAAAACCAAAACCAAACAAAGCCTCATCCCAAGGAAACCCCACACCATAGAAAGAGAAGGTTTACCAAATGAAAAGTACCTGAATTATCCTTTTCCATTCCTTCTCATCTTCAAGGGTCTTCAAAGCTTTCTTCACTGTAATTAAAGGGAACTCTAAATCCCATGCAATAAAAGAATCAAGAGCCCCATATACTTCCTCTTTGACATTTGATAATTCTTTTATCTACATAAGATGGCCCAAAGAAGTTAGAAATCTTGAATGCAACAAAGAATCACAAAGTGTAGTCCATAGATTATTCTTGACGTATATGTCCCACAACAAAAGTCAAGGTAATCATTTTCAATTATTAAATGAACAAACTTTTAAACAACAATTTGTGCAATAAAATTTCAAAATATCATCTGCAGTCCACCCAGAACATTTTACAAACATATAGGCGCAAGAAGAGAAAAAAACTTACACACTCAACAAGCTTTACTGACTTGGAAATGGTTCCTATTCTCCTATTGGTTTTCCACACCCGAGGATATCTCGGTCGAGGACCTTTAGCAGCACATACCTGAAAATAATTACGACCAATGGAGAAAAAGACTCAAAAAAATAAAATAAATAAATAGGATGAAGAAGGGGAAGATTTCTTGATATTTGAGAACCAGACCAAGACAAAAAAAATAAACAAAAAGGGGAAATGAAACCTGAAAGAAAAACTAGGAATTGGACAGGATCCAATCCACATTAAACTGTTATAAGATCCCTTAGTTGTTCATTTTTACCATCTCTTCTTGGCAACCAAGTATAGCACAATTCATTTACTCCTAAAAGCAAATAGGTTTCATGTATAAATATTTTTTATCATCCGATGCACAATTAAGTATCTCCAAGCACATTAACATCTCCCTCTTAAAAATTGCAAATTTAAAAACAACAAGCGATGACTTTACTTACAAAAATCACTCAAAAACCCGTAAGTACTATAACATGAGCTGTGCCGGTGATTGGAACTCTTAAAAACTCTAAAATTAGGAATTCAAAAACCAACGCAGTTAAGCCTATACATAGAAAATAAAAATGCGCTTTTCCTTGATCATACATAAGGACCAAAAATGTTTCAATTCATAAAAAGATTTTACAGCTTATCAAGGGGCTGAGTGCAAAAATAATTAAAAAGTAACCAATTGTAGTAAAACCGAATGATCTGTAAGCTTCATTTAGCAATGACACATGCCAGTAATGAGAATTTACCAAAAACAAAAGTTCTTAAATTTTTAATCAAAACGATACTCACCACAATGCTGCGATTACTGTTCCTCATAAGTTCAAGTAAATCCAAACTCGGAGTAAATATTGAAGGAGAGTACTTCAAAAAACTAAGCATCCTGGAAAAAAAGGATAGAAGAAAGCAATTCATTAGGTTTTCATATGGCATTGAACGGTAATTATTTACACAAAAACAAAACAAAGGTTTATAGACTGAACTATCCTATTCAAATCATTTCAAAACACAAAAAACATACTCCATTAAAGGGCTACAAACTAGATTCAACTGAAAGAAACTACTTTTTCAAATCACTTGGACTAAGTGAGAAACGAGAGGAGGAGAGAGTATTACCGGCGATGACAGAGTGGACTTCTCCCAAATTCCTTCTATTCTCACTCTAACCCTCTCTCTCTCTCTCTCTCTCTCTCTCTGAGGTTTTCTGTTTTCTCCCTTATATTTTTGCTATTTACTACATATATATGGTGGGATAAAAATCATAAAAGTGGGAAGTTTCTATGGTAGATCATCTCTCACCATTCACAGCATGACATTTGGGGATCAGACAAAAAAAAGGTAGTTTAGTAATTTCATAACAGCCAAGAGAGTGAGAGAGAGAGAGAGAGAGAGAGAGGTCCAATGACCACAAAGCAGATAAAATAGAACGAACCACACAGATCTCAACTCAACAAAATGCTAATGGTCAAAACTGCAACTGCCATTCAATTCTCCACCGGTGGTTGCTTCGATCCAACCTCCCGCCGGCTCTCTGACTCCGGCAGCTTCTTCATACCTGGGAACAATTTTCGAAGATCACCAGATAGTTCTTGTGTCAGGATGAGTGATTTCCTTAAGAATAGAGTGAGGGATTCTGCCAAGGATGAGCAGTCAAGCTCAGGTTTTTTGAATGTTATAAATATATCTATTCAATTCATTTTATTTCATGATGTTAATCTTTTTTAAGCAATTCTTGGTAGCTTTTGTTCTGTTGTACTGGGGCACATGTTTGTCTTTTACACATATTTTGCCCTAGTACTTGAATTTGGTTTACTGTCTTTAAGTTAATACTCAGATTTAACTTATCTATTAAACACATTTAATATCAATTGTCTGACTAATCTGTGTTATTCCTCTCTTGATGGTTCCACAAACAAACACAAAACAAAAGATCTGCTCCTACTCCAGTTGTGGGGTGGCCTCCAATTCGTTCATTTAGGAAGAATCTTGCTAGTAGCAGCTCTTTAAAGCCCTCCCCAGAGTCTGAAAAAGAGGTCTCAAACAAGGCTTCAAACAAGAAACCAATTAACATTAGCCGAAAAGGATTGTTTGTGAAGATCAATATGGATGGGGTCCCAATTGGAAGAAAAGTGGATCTTAAGCCTATGACTGATATGAAAAACTCTCCTCTGCTGTTGATGAAATTCTTCAGAGGCCTTCTTGCAGGTTATCTACAGTACTTCATCTAACAATAAATTATTTCAAGTTGTGAATAGGTAATACAGTCAAAAAACCATATTAATGAACTAGTGTTCATTTGTGACTTTCTAAGCACATGATCAATGGTTAAGTAACAAAATCTTTTTCATATCAATGTAAGGTCGTAATTATGTCGTGTTATGTACACTTGTTCAATCATTAAGACAGTGTTATTAACTTAAGTAAACCTGGTATACTGTGGGAGTTTGTATGTCAAATCTATATGAGATCTGGTTGTTCACTTTTTTTATGATTATGTGTCCAGCTCAAAGTGATTCCTCTGCTGATGGAATGAAAAACAAGCAAGAGGGAGAGAAAACTATTACTGGTCTGTTAGTTGGAAGAGGGAAATATACCCTTGCGTATGAGTATAATGAAGGAGACAGGATGCCTGTTGGGGATGTCCTATGGCAGTAAGCATCTTACAAATGCATATGATGCACTTTGTTTCTTCTATTCCTTTTAAAATTCTGCCACCAGTTCACTGAAGCTTTAGAGAAATAGCAACTTGTATGAATTTAGTTTATTTAATTCTTCCCAGGCTTAGATTCCAATCCTACTCTGGTTTCCCTAAATTTAATTACTTTTCCTCATCACACATCTTAAATAACCATTTGTGTATGAATGTAGTTTATTTAATTCTTTCCATAATTAGATTCCAAGCTTAATCTAGATTCCGTAAATATAATTCATTTTCCTTTTTTTTTTCTTTTTTGAAGTGACAAAGACTGAATCTTAGTGTGTAAGATCACTGATCCACTGTAATTTATTTCACTGATGAATTGTAATTTATTTCACTGATGTGTTGTAATTTATTTCACTGGTCAATATAATTCCTTTTCCTGATCTCACATTTTTTGTTAGTAATGCATGCGACCCAAGTCACCCAACTAGATGAGATAAGTTTTTATGAAAGATATAAGAAGTAACGTTGGCGACCTCTTAATAACCATTTATAAGTCCAAGTGTGTCAATTATTTCACATGGAACTCTTCGGTCTTGTGATACTGTGATCTTGTACTATATTGTTATAGATTGCATGAACTACTACTAAGCAGGTATATTCACTCATGATTTGAAGGTTGAATTTGTCTGAGATCACTACTCTGCTGAATTTACAATAGATTGCTGGTTGTAATCTAGTTTCTGAATATGTTATTTTCAGCATGTTTGTATCTACTGTAAAGAGACTGCACATGTTGAAAAGCTCTGAACTTCCCACTCTATGTCGTGAGTTTAGCTATTGAGTTCCATTCGGAATATCTTTCATCTCTTACTCTGCAGTTGGCAGTAAGCAGGAAAAGCTCCCATCAGATGCTTCATGAAGAAAAGCAATACTAGTGTGAGGAGTCTTCACTAAAGATTGGGGGAGACTTTGTTTTGTGATTATTATTTGACATTTTGGGTTACATTTCCTATGGTTTTAAGTAGAGAGAGAGAGAGAACGAAGGCATTTGTAGTTTATGACTACTCTAGCTAGATATTGTATTGAGGGGACAAATGGACTTGTTTGCATGAATATTTGCCTCGTTTTAGTCACTCTTGGCTACTATTTTTTTGATTGATGGTGTCAAGACATGGGTCTCCACATTTTCATAATTCCAAAGAGGAAATTTGTACCCCGTTCTTTTACCGAGAACCTTAACTTATAAAAGCTTGACTTATAAGAGACTTCCTCTATGGTTGATAAATTATCCTTTTAGTTTTCCGATTAATGTTGATGAATCTGCTGCTCATCTTAAGTCATTGCTTTTGGTACGCATTAATGCTTTTAAGCAGGAATTGAATGAATGCAATAATGGAATGAGAGATTGAAAGGAATGGAATATGCATTACCATTTTAGTGTTTGACAATTTTTTAGGATTAAGCAACGGAATGGAATGAATATTTCATTCCAACATTTGAATAAATCAATTTTTATTGGAATTAATGAAATTTAACTAAAAAACTTTTATGGCAATAAACTGATAAAGAATTGAAAATAATAAACAGGATACAATGCAAACCTAATAAATTATAAAATAATCACTTAAACAACAATTTCATGGCTTGTAGACATTAGCATAAAAAAAATAACATAGAATAAAAAAAAATTGATGAGCAGGCACATGCATTAATGCAGTTCTGCAAAGGATAGATATTTCACAAAAATACTTCCTAACAAACTTACTAAGTTACTAGGCAGCAACGGAATGAAGGCCAGAAAATTTTGTGGTTAAACAACCAAACACAACTAGCATGTTTTAGCTTTTCTTTTCAATATGCCATTCAGACATTTTATCATACACTTTGCACGCGTAAAATTCCGCTGGATCAAGTAACTTAAGCAAGACTAAGCCCGACCAAACAAGCAAGATGACTATGGTAAAACTCACTGAGCTACCCCAATAGTGTCCGACATAGCATCAAAGAACTCACAAAATGAGAATACCGAATCATGTGTGTGTAAATATATAGACTGGATTCCAGAGATTGATTCACTTCTGAAGAGAGAAGAAAATAAAAAAACCCTGAAAATTCAAGGTTCGATCTGCAAGGGGTAGGTAAATAGAATCAGTAATTACCTGAGATTGGTTGCTAAAGTTGGATTTGAGCTAATCTAGACTGTTCTCTGTCGCCAATGAGGTCCTTTGCTTAACAGAAACAAAAAGGAGAGGTAGAAAGTAGTTCAAAGGGGATGAGTGAAATGGTGAGAGGAGAGGCTGGAGAAATGAGAAGACAGGTGGAACAGGGGATGGAGGGTAGTATGCATGCTAACAGAGAGTTTATGACAGAGAGAAGATATAAAAGAGAGAGAGGGAGAGGAAGGGGAGATAACCACCGAGTAGGGTGCTCCATCGGGTCTTGAAATCTTGTGATTCGGTTGACCAGTATACTAGCTAAGATCAGGAGTAAAGGACGGTCGTGAATCCCATAAATCTTTTCCCCCACCTTAAAAAGTTCAAAAAAGATGGGGATATAAAAAATAAAAAGGTAAATTATACTTTACCCCTTGAATTATTAGCTTTACTTTATTTTATATCGTTAACTATATAATTTCTCACATTACACTCTAAAATATTAATTTTGTTTCATATCACTCTAATAAATAATAGTTGTCAATTTTTTTGACGATAAATGTGCATGTAAGTGATATTATTATATATTATCAATAAGTAACTGTCTATTACACGTGTGTATGTCGAAAATTAGAAAAATATTTATTTAAAACTTTGACCTTCCTAAGTTATAAATTTTTTCCTTTGGCTGATTTTTCTTTCTTTCGAGTAACCATATGATTACAAAAGATGTAAAATAAAATAGTTCTAGGTACTTTGATGGGAAAGCTCTTTGGAATTTTTCTCTTTTTTTTGATAAATTTTTAAGTTTGTTGTTATATATTGGCGTGATATGAAATAAAATTAATATTTTAAGGTATAATATAAAAAAAATTATAATTAAAGGTGTAAAATAAAATAAAGAAAATAATTTGAAGAGATAAAGTATAATTTACTCAAAAAAAAAAACCATTAGGGTGTAAGTTGGAATGGGCAATACTTGGTTTTACTTGAGTTTAATCCTGCCAACTAAACACAGGAATGCTTATTCCATTCTAATACCAAACGCAGCGTCTGTGTTTTCCAACTTATTGGGATTTGTGCAGTGGGAGTTGGAGGTTTTGGGTGGAAAAGACGATTAGAGAAAGGAGGAAACTATAGAATTTCATTATGGGTGAAGTTATAGGGTATTTGATAATACTATTTAAGGCTAAAAATTGAATATTTAAAACACTTAAAAAATTAAATTTGTTTGTTAACTTAAAATTCATACTATTTAATATTTTAAAGAATTTTTAAAAATAAAATAAAATTTTAAATATTAAGTCCCATATTTATCAATTAATGCTGAAAATGTTAATCGATAAAGGTTTTATAAATTTTTCATAATTGATAAATATACTCTCAATATATTTTACACACCTAACTTTTCAATATACACCATCCAACACCACCTTTATTGTGTCATCACCAATGTCGCACAACCACCACCACCACCACCACCGTTATTTTTAAGGGATCATTTCACATCCCTTAAAAATTCAGAGTTTTGAAAATATCTTTAAATTTGCCTTTTGGATCCATCCAAACACTCCATCGCTCTCTCCTCTTTTAATTTTTTTAATCAATCAAACGAACTAAGATTGTCTCCCAATACATGTTTACTCGAGGGTAAATTTTGCTAAAATTAAAGAAAAGCATTGAAAAATGTTTGGTCGAGGCCAAATTGGGAATGAAATCTAATTGAAAACAAAATTTCTTTTATTTATAACAAAGAGTTTTGCTGTTTTTTTTTCTTCCAAATATTTGACTTAGCGAGCGAGCCAGTGACCAAAAAGCTCGACTCTTATCGTATCGAGTCACTTTAAGTTGTGTTATTTTCAGTATGTGTGGTTTTTGTAACAATTAAAAAAAAATATTTAATTTTGCAACATCTCCTATGACACAATGTAAAAAAAAAAAAAATTTAAACCATCCCCCTTTTTTTTTTTTTTTTTGAAAATTGGAATCTAATACAGTTTTCTATCCTTTTTTTTTGCAATAAGGACAAACACAGATCTTTTAAGTCATTAAGAAAAAATACTTAAAACAATTAAGTCATTAATTCATTTAAACATTATAAAAATATCTCAAAATATTATGAAACATCTCAAAGTATTTGAATTTCGATTTTATCACTGATTTATTTCAATTTTTTTTAAAAACAAAAATATTTTGAATATTTTGACTATTTCAAAACAAAATTTTGATCCTTGGTGATAATAAGTAGGAGATATCATTGATTTGCCTTGCTTTGGTTCCACTTCCATTAACCAGTTATAGCGAAAACAAAAACCCAACAGAAATACAAATAAAAATCAATCCAAGGGAAGTGTGTGCTGGAGGAGAGTGAGAGCAGAAGTAGAATCGCTGAAGAAGCAATACTTCAAACAAGCACAAATCTTTATTTTTATTTTTATTTTTAAATTCTCTATTTTAGTTTATTTTTTATTTGGTGACATTCTTCATTTTATATGTTATACTCAAATGGTGTTCAATAAAATGCATAAATGCAAATTCCATTAATGTCACGTAGAATTTGGATGATGACAATGGACAGCAACAATAAAAATTCATTGTTACTATAACTATCATTGTCTAGTTCTGTAGTATTTGGATAGTAACATTATCATTGTCTTTGTCACCGTATCATTGTTAACATTACTATTTATTGTCATTGTCGTTGTCACTATCATTGTCAATATGACTATGTTATTGTCACTGTCCATTTAATAATATCGCTAATCATGTCATTAAAGGTAAAATAGTAATTGTGACTACAATTGTCTTTGATGATCCAAAAGAATAACGTTTGACAATGACAACAAAAATTTATTAACATTGTAATTGTTACTAATATCTGTCCTCAATATCTCGTTATCGTTATACTTGTGTTATTATCTCATTAATGATAAATTAGTCTTTATGTCTTTTAAGCCACCAAAAGAACAAAACTGGATTTATTGATCCAAAAATCCATAACTATGGATCGACCTCCAAAAACTCTTTTTTTAACTTACGTTATCCTTTAATTGTGTTATTCGTATCTAATTTTATTATCATTCATGTCAATTGATTATTTTATTTTCAGGATTTTGTATCGAATAGAATTCACGTCGACTCCGTGTCAACGGATAAAATTGACAACCTCGGGCCAGATTTAAGAAGAGTCGAAGATCTTGTACCACCAAAAATCGGAAAATTTGGGCAAAGGCAAACAGTGGGCTTTTGGCCCAACTATTTGCAGATTCTCAGACCTGACTTACAAAGAAAAGTACAACTAGTCAGCCCAAAGTACAAGTTTCATTCCTCTTGCTAAATATTTTCCTTTTTCTAATAACAGAATTAGAAGCTGCATATACCCGATGGCAACGCTCGAACATACAACATATATACATATACTAGCAATAACTTATGTCTGAAGACACAATATATAGATAACAACACCGTATTGGAAAAAACTTGAAAGTCATTTTTTAAAAAAATAAAATTATCATTTTTAAAGGTGAAGTTATAATTAATTAGAAAAAATTATGCGCGATCATGAATTTTTGGAGTTTCGGAAGTTATAATTAACCTAATGGCAATCATAATTAACCTATATATAAATTTTGAAGAGCTTCTTATTTTAAACAGTTAAACTAAACTCATTTAAACAATGAAACCAAACTGAGATCTAATGAACCCATCCACATTCACATAAAAAGAAACTCACACAATAAGAGCAAGTTTATAGAACCAAAAGTATCCCTAAATTTATGAATCATCTCCCAAATTAAGGGAGCGAACACATAGCTACAAAGCAAAGTAAAAGACAAACTTACAAATAAGTTCAAACTCCATCAATCAACCTCCAAGTAACCCAAGCAAACATTCAAACTATTTAACCCAAATAATAACTATTTTGGTATAATCCCAAAATTATCCCAATTAATATATGAAAACTTTATTAAAAAAAAAACACATTTCATATTCTCAAATGACTCTCTTAACACAAACATTCTCAAGTAGTCAAAGAAAAATATAATTTTAAAAAACATAACACCATATGTTAATTCACAAATCACAACCAGCTAACAACTGCGACCATGTAAATTAGCTAGTTTGGTGAAAAAAAGAAGAAAAATTGAAAAGGAAAACAACACGTACCTTTATTTTCTTTCCAAGAATCTTCTCTTGAGCATTGTACCATTTAAAAGCAAGTGAGTTCTCGATAAATGGGTCCTAAACATAGAAAAGGAACATTAAGTTATCTACTCTTATTTTCGCAACACTAAAAACACTCATAATAGCTCAGTCCCTTAATATTCAAACTTTTCAATGCTCAACCACATGGAATCAAAGAACAAAAGGAATTTGACATATTCCTTTAGTATTTTCAATTTAAACACAAATCTTTACATTGAATTAGATTATTGGTAATGCAACTCTATCAAGAACTACTTTATAACTTCAAGTATACACCAAACCAAATGACTTTTATTGATCAACAAAAATAACATAAAAGCAGTATCGTACTCAGCCATTAACCACCATGATAGACACATAACAATTAACCACCACGATAGACACAAACACGATACCAATGGCATAACCCACTATTGACATAAAACTAACAAAGCGTAGATACATAACAAAGATTTATGAACTATGATAAAAGAATCATGAGCTCATGTTTTGCTTTCTTATAGTTTATAGAATTTCATCCATACAATGCAAGGTACTTGGAAGATGTCAAAAAAAAAAATTCATCTAAACATACCTGCAACTAATATAACTTCTAATTTCAATTTGTGATTCATTCAAGAAGACAAATTGACAACTATTTGTCAAAAAATATTTTTCTCATAGTAAGCATGGAATTGTTGTAAATAAATTAGACATAAAAAGTCACACATACTATAGAATTTCAAATGCAAACAATTCAATTGACAAACCTATTCCCTTTTCATTTTCCATGACCCTCCACGTCGATCACGCCACTTGATTTTCAAAAAGTTAGCTGAAAAAAGGGTTCTCGACTTAAGTGCATATCACCTAAAGTGCCTCAAGTGTTATTCAAAACCAAACATTCACGTCAAAATATTCAACCAACAATAATGCCCTTATACCTAGGTCTCTTATATACATGCCCTCAAACGATGTCATCCATAAAGCAAACATGTATGTATACGTATTTTTGTGACTTGTCAAAACAGAACTTAAGATCAAAATTGCTGAATTTCTCAACCGCATAACTCTCGACATCATTACATTGCAACAAATTATGACTCAAACTCACTAATCACCTCACATCATCAAACAAATCAGTAAAAATAAATAACAACAAAAATTATCGTGATCAAAATGACCCTAGTTGTAGTAAAAAAAGAATTGAATTACAATCGGAATTAATTGAAATGATTTGTTTGGGCATTGAATTAATATATCGCACAACTCTAGAAATAATTGAATTACATGCACACACTCACATACACACATAGTCAAACCAAATTCACCAATTCACATGACCACTATCGTAGCAAATAACCATTACCATTAACACCAATATTCAATGGAGCATCAAACAATCTTAAGAGGAAGCAACCGATTACAATGTTAATGTAATGCATAATCTTGTGATAAGATGATATCGTAGTTCAAGAATTCACTGACCATGTCAAAGCTTGAAAGTGCAAGGTTCATCTCCTTTCCTCGTCAAAGTAAACTTGGATCCATCAAGTAACATGAGTACATAGTGAACTAAAAAACACAATGATGAAAATTGTAAATAAAACTAAAAAAAAATAAATTATCACTTGAGAACACATTTAAAACAAACCAAAACCAAAAAAAAAAACTTTAGCTATCAATATCACAAAAACATACACCACATGAAACTCATCCACTAATTCCTAAAAGAGCGGGAAAAAAAATATTTAGGAAACAAAGTAAATTTATAACTAAAACATCGGAGTTCTTAGTTTATTTAGCAAAGGGATGATCTCCCTTATTCTCTATCAGCCAGCTCTCACCATGAAAGGGAATAAGAATCAAGCTCTCTCATCTATACTGTCCAAGCTGAAGGTCATTAAATTAGTCCTTGGTTTGAGCTAGCCTAGATTGCAAAAAAAAAAATTAATAAGTACATTATTTAACTTGAGCATTATGATTTGTTATAAAACCATACCAAAACTAAACACGTCTAACCCATATCAAAACTAAACATGTCTAACAGTATAAACCCGTTAACTTTCTCTTACAATGCAACTAAACAACAATTAACATTTAATTAAAACTTAAGTGATACATACCTTTAAAAAAGTTAAAAAGAGCAAGGATTTCAGACCAAATTCATCACTAAATTTTGGATTTTGTCTGCAGGGCTGTAGTGATTGTTGTGACTGTTCACAGTTCTTTGAGAAATTTCATCAAACACGTGGTGTGGTCAAAAATTCGTCACAAATTTTTTTTGGGGGCTACCCAACTGGTGGCACAAAAAGTTCATCACAAAGAAAAAGTCAAAAATATGTAGTTGTTCTTTAGCTAACCAACTGATGGGTGGGGTCTGGATTTGGGTTTGCATACAAAAATGGAGTCATGTGTGTGTGTGAAAATCAGAGATGAATGTATTGGGATTGTGGGCGGCCTGTGGAGTGGGGCTGGTGAGAGAAATATGAAGACAGAGAGAGTGAGAGAAAGAGAAACAGAAGTGTTGACAGAGAGAGCTAAAGGTGGAGAGAGGGAGAGAGGGCGATGAAAAAGGAGTCGAAGAGTGAAACCTGGACAGAGAGACGCAGAGGGTATGAAATTGTGCAGGTGTGTGTTTCTCTATGTTCTATTGTGTGTGTGTGTGAGTTGAGAGAGAGAGGTACCTAGGTCATGGCAAAGGAACGATCAGGAGAGAGAGGGTCTGGGCCTCTAACCGCCTAGTCTTCTTCCGACAGAGGAACGAGAGGTGAGAGAAAAATGTTCCGAGCATGCAGTGTTGACGGCGAGAGAGGAGAGATGGGTATTGATCGTTCATGGGGTTATGTGACAGGCGTGCATTGTGTTTAGGCGGGATTTGGGTTTTAATTGGGATAGATTGTGATAAGGAAAGAAAATAGAAAATACTTGAATTTGAAGATAGAGAGAGAAGCGTGAGTTAGACAATGTTGTTGGGCAGGAAAAAAAATCATTACTCAGTGTAGATCATTGGATCAATATTTTATGTGATGATCTGAACTGTCTTTTATGTTAGGATTACGTTATCGATTAAATGTGTTTATGTTTTGTCTCAAAATAATCTGGACCTTTCTTTGTTTCTAAAATTCAAACTCAGTTCTCATTTATTATATAGACTAGTAATTGCTCGTGCATGAAGGCACTACTTTACTTGTAAAAAATGAACCAAAATGAACAAAGAATTCTCCAAAGCAACAACACATATACAAATACATCAGAAAAAAAATATTAATAGAACCAAATCAAATTTACAATTTTTAACTAATAAATGAAATCAATAAAATTTTTCTTGTATTCATCACCATTACCATAATCCAATTCAATAACAAAATATAATTATAAACTCAATCCACCCATGTAATAAATATCTCAAACAAAAAACTGCCCACAAATGCAACCATCTACATAATAAAAATAAGTTCACAAATGCATTCAAATTTCTAGATTTGGCTATGCAAGAACAATACATCTCCGAATTGATGTTATTGAAAAGTCTCAAACTTAATGTTGAATGAAATATTTCAGACTTTTACAAATATTATGAGGTTTCATTTCCTTCGTTCCTACTAAATGTTAAAGTGCCTGTTGCAAAATTCAATCAATTGGAGATTTCATACAACATCTGAACTGAAAGGAAGATCATATTTTCTACCATTGACTAGTAGCAGTGAGTGTACCTGCCACCCAAGAAATCTGCAATTATAAAATGCAGAACGATCTGCAGTCACTCTAATTGCCATAGCCTGACCTGAACCCTAAAGTAAATTTCATGACAAATATCAGGTCACACAATTTCAAACCAAGAAATGAGAATGGAAGAAGAATCACACACACACACACAGCAATTTGTCAAGTACCCAATAGCTACAAAAGTTAAAATCCCATAACAAATCAACTCAAATCCAACTCAAATCTCAATGGGTATTGAGTCTAGTGACAATTGAAATGGCTCTTACCTTAGGTGCAGAATTCTCAATAGTGATGTTCTCAGCTATAAAGTCCTCTCCTTCCACAATGGTACTCCCACATCCTAACGTCCCAGTTCCAATAACGCGTGACGCTTGAAAACCCAAAAAAACCTCTCAATTTTAAACCCTTCAATGTGAAAAATTTCTATCTACCATGTGGTCTCGTATAAATTTCAGCAGGGGCTGGAATTTCTACAATAGATTATCACACAAATTTAAACCGACACTCCTCTATTTTCTCTATTATAGAACTTTCTGAAAATTCCACTATAGAACTTGCTGACAGTTCTGACAATTCCAGAGTGAGAGAGAGAGAGGACAACTAAAAGAAAGAACTTGGGTGCTCATTACTTTTGACAATATCATTAAGTAATTAAAGACCTTGTCAAACACTAATACTATTTAAACTTAATTTGTAGATATAATTTATTGACGTAAAATATTGTAACCATTGGATTGATAGCGGATTCAAAAAAATATTAAAACTCATTGTCAATTTAATGATTATAACAAATTAGGTTCAAACAATATTGTTATCGTGAAAAATCAAAATTATCTCTGGTCAAACATGAGCCTGAAGCATATGAGAATGTTCACTATTCCTGTAGTTTAGTAAGGACCACAGTATATTCACACTACACCAATTAGTACAAAGTACAAACATAAAAATTTCACAGCTAGTACAGGAGAAGAACACTGCAATGCAAGCAAGAGCATTAATTCATTTCTTCCTTTTTTTCTCACCATTGTTAAATTGCCCATAAACTCATTAAGCCTTGACTGAAAAAGCAAAAGCTTTACTACCATGTATTCTGATACAGAGGAAGAGAGAGAAACAAAAAGTGATAACAGAAGCAACTTACACAGGTCTGTTCGGTTGAATTCTAACTAAATACCATTAGAATATGACAGTAGGAAAGCCCACATACTATCGTACTACTGGCTAGTTGTGAAGAGAAAGGATACGAAGAATACCTCGGTGGTGCCTCCGATGGTTATCTGGCGGTTGGTCTTTGGTAGCTCCGGCTTGCAAAAAGAGAATAGAGAAGAAAAAAGAGAGGGGTAGCAATTAAGATTGACTTTTTGATACGAAGAATGCCCCTTTAACTTTTTGTTTTGTTGTTCAAAAATTTTTCAAATCTTTCAACCAATTCAGCCTATTTTTCCACAAAATCAGTGGACTATGCTGACCCATAGAAAAATCAAAAATACAAATTAGATTTTTCAAATGCGTGAATATGCATAAAATGCAGATTATCCTACACTTTCCAAATCAACATAAAAAAACGTTTTTGAAGCCATTATAGGAATGGAAAACAAAAACAAAACCCACTAAACTAAGAAAAAAAATCCATCACACTAATTTAGCATAATTTGTATTCTTCTAGCATCATTGTCTTGACAACCAACCGAAGCATATAAACAAAACTACCAAAATAACATAAACACAAAAAAAAAAAGTACCTGTGGAGACAAAAATTGAGTATCGCACTGAGGAACAACTCAGTCCGGTCCGAGTCAGGCTTTATCAAATCTTTAAGAGTAAATTTCTTAGGGCACTCCAAAGCGGCCACAACTTCCCTAATCTTGTGGAATAAATTCATCGTACGAATTGAATCAACATGGAGTTCGGGTTCTCGAGCTATTCTAAGGCCGTGAAATCGACTTGCCCATAATCTTCCCTATAAAAATACGAAAAGCATCATATAAACACAAAATTGACTTTTTTTTATGAAGAATGCCCCTTTAATTTTTTGTTTTAGTGTTCAAAAATTTTTCAAATCTTTCAACCAATTCAGCCCATTTTTCCACAAAATCAGTGACGAGGGAAAAGAGAATGATAGATAAAAAAGAGGGGCGTGAGATTAGGGCAAAGAAAGGGGGAAGAGGAAGGGAGAAGAAGAGAGAAAGAGATATACCTTTGATTATAGGAGTCTATTGCTTGGGCTGGAGGGCTGCTGCGCATCCCTGTTCGCTTGAGTGTCATGGGAGATAAGAAGGGATATTGGCAGAGAGAAAAAAAAAAAAAGAAAAGGGAATGGGCTGCAGATTAGGGCAAGATGGGAGAGAGAAGGCAAATTGAGGGAGTGATTGAGGGGATTCAAACAAATAAAGGCCAGCGATTTGGGAGATTTTTGAGGAAAGAGGGTTGAGAATCAAAAATGAAAAATATTTTGGACAGAGAGAGAGAAAGAGTTGTGTGTGCGGCCAGCGTGCATTCTGGAGGAATAATTGATCAATTGGGATTGACGGGGGGATTGCGTCTGATATGGATAGACATTGCCTATAGAGAAGCGAGACAGAGAGGCATGAGTCAGAAATCTTATTGGGCGGGAAACAAAATTCAATACTCATTTTATATCGTTAGATCAAAATTTTTGATATGATTTGAACCGTTTTTTCTATTGAAAATCAGATCGTTTTAAAACTAAATATGAACACATCCAACAGACAATGGACAACATAATTCTAACATAAAAGACGGTTCAGATTGATTTAATATTATTAATCCGACAATCCTAATTAATCTATATTTCAACAAAATTCTACTACATTCATTTTATCTCTCCTCATCCTCATTCAAACCATTGGAGAGATTGACTAAGACTCTACTTGTAACACCCCAAAATCCAAGTATTAATAATTACCCGATTGATCACCTATCAACTTGAGGAATACTCATGAATACCATGTAATTCGATACCACGTCGTTATGCCCTATTTACCGAAATCCATAACTTAACAAAATTTGGGCAGAGTCTCCTTTGTACGAGGAGCTCTACCCAAAATGCAACCTGTACAACATTGACCACGCTGGGTCTATCCATCTATTCACAATTGTATAGTATCGAATACCACTATAATCATCATCATTACGTACATTCATTCATAAAAGAATAAATATCTCAAAAGAGTCCCTTATACATGTCTTTTAAATATAAACAAGTTTTTATTACAAAAATTACACAAGGCCAAAAGTAATTATAAATAAGAGACTACGATGTCAAAAGAAGAGCCACAGACCGGCTCTGTCGTCAAAGCGGGTCCATGGCCTCGCCTTCGGTGGATACCTGTGCAATACCTGAAAAATATTCTCATAAAGGGTGAGTCAACGCTCAATAGGGTAACTCCTATAGAGAATATCTCTCAACCTAAATGCAGATGAAATATCACATACAACAATCATTTCATGCAATCATTCAAATATGTCTATTATGAACAAATGTCATAAATCATGTCATGTCATGAGATGAGACTCACGAAAATAATACTAACACCGAGCCCTATCCTGAGCTCCTACAACACATGCAATGTCATGCGTATGTATCCGGGCATTCCAAGCCCCCGTCATTGGAGTTATGTATATTCAATGACTAATTAATTCATTTTCTTGTGTCTTTGTGGGGAGATGATTTATAGTATTACACCAATGAGACACCAATCATCAACGAATTCTCAGGACATCCCACATGCGGCTCCGTTTTGGCCGTTACACTTTTCTGGAATTTCACCGCCGAAAAATGTATAAACCAAGTAAGCAGGTCTTGCACCCGAAGAAGAATCTAGCCTTTCTTGCTATCTCTGACATGTTTATTCATTTAATTTTTCATATGACTCAGTCGGACCTTGGTGCGACTTTTTCGAGCCCAGAATCAACCACCTATGTGGTGATTGATTTCATCCCATGCACACACTCCCACCTATGTCAATGTCAATGAATGTAATGTAACTCATGCATAATGACATTTCAATGTGCAATTGTCTTTGGTACCATTTATAATGTCCATTACATAAAGAATACAATATAATGACATTTTCAACATGGCAACATGTTTATCAATTCTATAAACATAAACACAAGTCCACCACAATAATTATATGCTAAATAATCATTTAACATACATATTATTTTATAATCACATAACAAGCTATTAATTTCATTAAACTTAATATGTAATTTAAAACATAAAATAATGCTAATGTACAATTAACATGTTTTAAACCACTAACATTAACTTACACCAAGTTAATCATAATAGTATTTTTCTAATTACAAAGTTAATTATAAATCATATATTTTACCCACTAGTTACACTAGTCAAGACCTAACATGTGATATACACTCATAGCCTACCCATTTCATATGTCATATTTTAGGTTGAAAGAAAATTTAAATAGGAGAAACACTACCTCTCGTAGCGTGAGCCCACATACTGGAACTTCGAGGAAGCCTAATTTAACTTCCCAAACTTTAGGTCTAGATTATCATCTTTGATATTCTTTCAGAGAAAAATACGATATTTGATGTGGTTGCGTAGCTTTCGCTGAGTAAAACAACTTTAATTCTTGGCCCGAAACGATTAAAAGGTCCAATCTCCGTAAGAAGAGGAAAGGAGGAAAATAAAAATAAAAAATTCTTTTCTCTCTCTCACTCACTCGGCAACCGGCCGGAGGAAGAAAAAGTGGAAGACTAAAGTCTTCCACACTTATATATATATATAGTATAAATTTATTGTTTAAAAATTTATGTTTTTGACCCTTATATTTATAATTAATTATTATTTTACCCCTTTATTTAAGATTTTTAATAATAATAATACTATTTTTTTTCGACTTTTACACTACTGCATTCCTTTTATCTCTCATCATCTCCATTTAAACTATTGGAGAGTTTGGCTTAAACAGTTATATACATATATATATATATATATATATAAATTTCCAAAATTGAAATAAACACTCTCAATGTCAAAAATGAGAAGAACAACTAAGATTTAATTAAAATTTAAATATATGGTTTAGATATCATCAAAATTTATCTAATCTAATCCCACCCAAATACTAAATCCCGCCCAAAAATTAAAACCCACTACACAAAACCCCAAAAAAGTCAATCTGTCTCCTCCCCCCCTCTCTCACCTACGACAGACGCTTTCGCCAAAAATCCACACAGACACAACGACAGTCTCTCTCGCTCTCTCCTACGACAATCTAGCTCACCTCACCACCGGCGACGACCACTCACCTAGGTAAGCCTCTCTCTCTCATGACACACACACACATTTGAACTCCCCCCCCCCCAACACACATTCAAACCCATACACACACAGAGAGCAATGAAACCATAGGCACAACATCACACACACCCCGCAACGAGTTGGGATTGAAAAAAAAATTATTTTCTTTGCATTTGTATATTTTCGTGGAAAAGGGTTATTTGGGTTAGGATTTTCTGGAGAAATCTTTGTTTGATTTGAGTGAAACACCATATCTGTGAGAAAAATTTTGAAGAACTGATAAAGCTAAAAAATTACTAGGGATTCAGCAAAAATTCAGGCACAGGCTGGAGGTGTTTGACAAAATGCTGCCATAGGAAAAATTCTGTCAACATCTCATCTACTCTCTCTCACACACATCGCACATACACACAGCTCATACAAATACGCACATCATCCTCTCCCACACACACTATTGTGACTTTCCAAATTGGAATTTTTCATATGATTATAGGGTTTCTATTGAATGTTATAGTTGTTAGTGGTATTTTGATTGAATGTTATGGTTTTGATATTGAATGTTAGATGAATTTTATTGTGATTGGGTTTTGATTTCACTTTTTGTATTATTTATGAAATTGAATAGTGTTTGTTAGTTGTTTGAAATTGGATGTTGACTTCATTACAAACTGGATGTCATTTTTATAATATGTGGTTTTGATGATTAATTTTTGTGGATGGTTTTAATATTAGACATTTGGATCGGTGTTGACAATAGATGCACCTCTTGACTAGAGCATTGGTGACAAAGTTGAGTTTTCCTGCATCCAAAAAATTCACTTGACACATTTTTAACTTTAGAACTGTCCAAATTTAAAGAACCCATGGAAGCCTCTGCGTTTGTATTTCCAAGATGTGTTTCTATTTTGTCACTATATTTGGGTTTTAATGTTTTTGTAGTGTCTTGATAAGTTTGTTACTCGGAATGATGATTAAAATTTAATTGATTATGTACATCAACTGTCCTTTCTTTTTCCAAATTAATGGTGGGATATGATTGGTAAACAAAATTTAAGATGGAGATGGGATTTAGAGAATACTTGAATGTTTTTGGGTTAAAATCGGTCTTAAGTGTTATGGGTGTATATTGTTCATCACATTGTGTATGAAATCTTCCCCCAGAAAACATGAAGAGGAGCTGGAATAGAAAAATCCGAGACTTTGTTCGCATAAAGGAGAAGCTACACATATGAGGTACTTTTTTTCATTTCCAAGCTCTATTTACTTTTTAGGTTTTTACCATTATTATTTCTATTTTGAGATTGTTATCATTCATTACTATTTTATTATTGCACATGATTGAAGATCATATTTATTGTTTTCTTTTGCATGTCCAATGGGGTGTGGATTCACTTAATTGTGTAACTACCTAAATAACATTAATTTTTGTTGTTAATTAATTATTACCAAGTCTAACGTTATTACATTGTGACACCTTCTTGAATAAGTGGTAGCACGTCTTAATGTAAAAGCATCAATGTAATTATTGCGATAATGATTTGTTTGGATTCGACTCATTACAATTTAGTTGTTTGTTGTTGAGAGTTTTGATGGGGTTAAGATATTTTCATGCTTGAATTGGATGTGAATACCTATGAGACACAAACACTCTCAAATTGTGTGATTAATTAAAAGGCAGAAAAAATAAAATAATGCTTGAGCTATTTAACTTCCAAGATCAGTGTTCGATTTTTTGTGTGTGTTAGACAATGCCTTCATATTGCTCAAAGTCTATTGATGCACTGCACGCAACAATTGTTCTTTTTCACAATTACTTTAATGAAATGCAATGATTTGAGTTGCTCTTTTGTTTCAAAAAAACATGGTTCCCCTAGTTCACGATGACATTGTTTTTAGTCAATTAGCTCTTTACTTTGGTGCTTAGTCACTCTCTCTTTCTCTCTGGTATATTTCTTCTTTTTGAAATGCAATGAGTTTCTTTATTTGTTGGCTTTTCAGATTCAAAGTGTAAAGAAAGACCATTTGGCCTTGGTTTTGTTGATTGCTTTTATTGATTTCTGGTAGTAATTTGGTCTTGGCTTCATTGATTTCAGTTTAATTTTACTTAGTGCAATTCAGACGGTTTCACAATTTTATAGAAATTGTTCTGATTGTTTAATTGAATTTTTTTCTTATAATGTTTAGTCAATGGACTCTTTTGAGGAACCATAGGTCTAGAAGTTCAAGTTTAGTTCTTCATGGTGATTTTTGGTCACATCTTTTTCATTTTTTTAGAATTCAAAATGTTTATGGATTGACGAGTCTATATATTGTTTGTATGTTGAAAATAATGGTTTGGGGAGCGTTTAGTACCAACTGGTATTGTGATCATATCAATGATGACCAAGTGTGTGACCCGGCATACATATGAATAAATGTTTAAGTGGTGATGCACTGGTGAAGTGGATTGGGGTGATTGTTTTGTGCAAATGTGGTAGTGACAGATTGAGTTTTATGGATTGATGCAACAACCAATTATGGCTTTCTAGAAAGTTTTCCATTGTTACTCTTCAAGTTTTCTTTTTTTTTTTTTGGGTTATTTTTTCTTGGTTTAGTGTGTGAATTTGATGCAACTCAGATGAGAGTTGTTTCTTGCTTTGTTTAATTTTATAATAGGTTCGTAATACCCATAAAAAGCAAATAAAGAGCAAGGAGTGTACTCAAAATTGTTATGATGTCTGTATTAATTAATTGGGGTCCACATTGGCCCAAAATAAATAGATGATTAAACTATAATTCTTTTTTTTATATAACCAAGGGAGCATATAATGAGAAATGTGTGTGATTTCATGTGGGTTTGTGTGTTGTCAAAGGAAAACGGTTTGTTGTTTGGTCATTGAATGCATGAACATTACCAGGTGTATGTTGTAGTAGTTGGTAAATCTTTTTATTAAGGCAGGATTATGGTTGGTGGATCCCAATTAATTTTAACTCGACCAATAATCAACCAGTGTTCGAGTTTCAACTTTGTTTAGTGGATTTTAATTAACGATTTTTATTTTTTTTGTATTTTAAAGTGTCTTTAGGCATGACAACTAACTAGGAGACACAATATATTGATTTTACAAGTTATTTGACTTTTACGAGATGAGTGAATGTACTTAGTACCAATAGGCTTTTGGTCCAATAGTACTCTTTATCTTGTAAAGGCTTTGCCTTCTTGAGATCAAGAGTTTAAGCCCTCTTCCCTCTCCCCCCCAAAAAAAAGGGTTTAAAAAAAATGTACTTAGTTATTGATATTAGCCTCAATTTGGGTGTTAGTTTAGTTTATAATTTGTATCTTATTCATTTTGCATTAGATGTTTGAGTTATTATATTGCAGTAGTTGATAAATAGAGGTAATAACGATATTAGCGTGATGTGATAAGATTATTGATTTAAGGTAATGTTTAATTACATAAAAGTTTGATTCTGAGTTGTACACACAGGTTGATATTGTCAATTAGATCATGTTTTCAAGGAGAACTCTATCAAAAAAAAATTATAGATAAAAGTTGGTTTATATTAACTACTGAGATACTATGTATTACACCAATTATTTTGATTTGATATTCATGTGTATAGTCATAACTATATGTAATATGTTGTTGATAGTAATATTGTTTGACAGGTTGTTTTATGTGTTACACCAATTATTTTGATTTGGTATAAAGAAATATATATTTTTCAATTTTCTAAGTGATCTCTCTTTTATTAGGTATGCCTTTTAATTAACTAAATTTTTTTTTTCTTATTATGTGGTTTCAGGTAGGGGCAATTACTAATATATATATATATATATTTTGGTTCCAAACAATGTGAAAGTGCGGAATTCATGTGATACCAAGGAGAATTGTTCTTCCTAATGATACTATTTTTGAGTAATTCAGAAATCTATTTTTTACATATTTTCATTATTTCATGGTTCATTTGGATGGGTCTGAATTTAGTAGGAATATCTGTTTCACTAAATCCTTTTAGATATGAAAGTTTTATCATATGTTTTTTCCTATGTCAGAAAGCTGTAGGAAGGTTAGAACATACTTCTGCTTCCATTTTTAATCTAAATTGTTCAATTTGTTCAAGTAAAACTGGATTTGTTAATTGTTCTTAACTCTTTTATGGTAAATTTCTTCTTTGAGAAATTTTACCTGTTGAGTTTTTTGATTAATTAAATTAAGATACTTAGAGATTGATTGTTCTTTAAGTTGTCTTAATTTTTTAACTTCTGATTTGGTTGTAAATTTAAATGTTACTGTCTAACCAAGTGGTTTCGTGGTTACACCATTTGTATCTATTGTAAATGGATACAATAAGTATACAAAGGGTAAGCCAATAATAACTTCATCAGTCATATTTTTTACTAAGATAAATGATGTTTTAAAACATATATTATCTTGACAGATATGCACACTTGGTAGTTTGTATTTAACATTCATTTTACTACCATTTGTTGAACTAAGTCTTTCAATGATTTTTTGATAATACTTAGTTGGAATAATACCTTCCTGTATGCAGTTTACATCTGCACCAGTGTCAATTAAGGCAATGGTTTCTAATTCAAAATCGTTGTCAATAATGATTTTTACTTGAGAATACCATTTTTGAAAACTAATTTTGTTAACCATACCATTTTTGAAAACTAATTTTGTTAACCAAATTAATTCTATAACTATCATTTGTTTGTGAACACCCATCATGATATGACAGCTTTGTTACACCCGAAGTTTCCACTAAAGAGATAGAGGTTACAGGTATCCGTTGTAACTGTGTTCCAGCCTGAGATTCTGTCTCAGATTGATCATTTACTATTGGCTATTTTTCAGGATCAAAGTCCTTTGTAGCGCCAAAATTATCTGTGTGTAAAAAACTTAAAGTTTCTGCGAATTTTTTTATCTTGAGCTCTTAGTTCTTTAATTTCAGATTTTATTTTATTGACTTCAGTTTGGAGATCTTGTAAAGTGAGTTCTTTCTTTTTCTCCTTACTAAGTCTTTCCATTGCATTGTTGAAGCTAATAAGTTGCTTACTACTAGAAGCATTTTTATCATCTTTTTTAACTAAAATATATTTGAGTTTTTTAACATATTTAATTTTTAACTCAGGATCCTCAATCTTACTGATTAACTCAATGAGAATGTGTTCTTCCTCATTCTCTTTGGTTATTACACTGATTGTCTTACAAAGACAACTATCCTTGCAACCTAATTTGATGTTAGGTTCAGTAGGATTACTAGAGGTTGATTGATACTTTGATTCAGTTTTAGAACTACTTTTGGAGTCTGAACCTGTTTCACTAAGATTATTTAGCCTGAAGATTTTAAGAATTTCTTCTTCTTCTTGAGGGGCTAATTTTAATCTTTTAACTTGCTTTTTAACGGGGCAATTAGGACTAATATGACCTTTTTTCACAGTTAAAACATTTAACATTAGATTTAGATGTACTAGCTTTTTCCCTGAATTTTTTCTTATAAGTTTTATGCTTATAAGATTTTCGGGGTTTTGTTCTAGATTTTTCATAAAAACTAGGTTTGGTAAAAGTCTGTTTACTGCGAGAGTAATGACTTTTGTCTTTGGAATAAGTTTTATAGATTTTGTGTTTTCTACTGGCAGATGGTGCTACTGAATGGAGACCATATTGTTCGCAGAAATTTCTCATTTCATATTTAGCCTTTTTCTTGTCATTGGCTAATTGTTTACTAAGTTTCATGTCAATACACATTTTAAGACCTTCCTTTTGGATGGTACTAACAAGATTACCATAGGTAAGAGAATCATACTCTATGATTCATGTGTCCTTACTAAGTGCATCTCTAATCTTATGGGCAAAGAGATTGGGGAGGTCATTAACAAATTTTTTTTTCCAGAAAGACTTATTGCAATCTGGACGAAGCATGACTCGTGAGATGAATACATCCTTGTACCATCTAAAGTCACTTAGTGTTGGGCACCTAAGGTTACTAAGCTGGTCATGGATTCTAGCTTCAATGGAACTAGGTGTGCCAACAAAATGTTTAATAATGATATAAATGAGAGTATTGATACCATCAGGTTTACCTTGAGAGCTTGGTCAAAAATAGGTATACCATTGTCATCCTTGACAACAGCATACTTAATCTCATCTCTAATTTTTTGAGTGAGATAATTGTCCCACCAACTACATAACATACCAGTGAATCCTGAGGCAATAAGGTCAACTATCTTAGGTTCAGTTTGGTCAAGATTTGTGACATAGTTGTTAATAACCATGGACATGTGGTTGATTTTATTCAGAATTTCTTGTTCACTTAAACCACCTATGTTTCATTCATAGAGTTTGTTAGATTGAACAGAAAACTGATTACTAATATTTTTTTTTTCAAATTGAAGATCAGGTGGTGTTGGTCTGGTATACCAATTTTTACTAATACTGGTTGGATTAACATTTGAAAAAGTCAATTTGTTATCTGTTAGTTACCAAACTGTTCTTCTAATTTAGAAATCTTAGAATCAGATGAACTTACAGAGCACACATCTGATGAATCATTAGAAGTTTGATTAATGACAATAACTTGAGAAAGACCTTCTTTCTTTTTGGAATATGTTTCTTTTAGCTTCATTTTAGAAATAAGCTTTTCAATCTTCTCAATGTTTTGACTATCTTTAACTCCTAATTTATTGCGATCTTCAGGTAGGTGAATTAGAGGTTGTTCTAATTTAATACCTGGTTTGATTTCATCAATTTTATTTTCAATTTTATCTAACTGTTTATCTATAGTAATTAAGCTTTGATTAGTAAAATTGTTTTGATCAACAATTTTTTTCTCAGACTCATAAGTGGAGAGTTTGAAAGGTGAGGCAACTACAGATCCACCATGGTCAATAACTATAGTTTCTACAGGAGGGTGACTAGATGATATAGTGGATTTTTTCGTTTTCCACTTGTATTGTGCAATAACATTAACTTCTTTATGAAAGTTATCAAGATAATCAAAGAATAGGATTTCAGCTTTTAGTTTATACATTAGCTTAATCCATTGTTTTCTTATTTCAATCTGTTGTTGTGAGCTGAATCTTTTAAAGTACTTATGTCTTTTAGATTCATTTTTAGATGATTCAAAGTTTGTTTTTAATCTATTCATATCAGGCATGAATAGGATATTAGACTCTTTCCTAATCATGAGTAACTGGTAGTTTATCGGGGCGTTACTCTGGAGGTCACTAGCAGTAGAAGAAGGGGTGAAGTCTTTTTCTTCATCATCTTCTTCGATTTTTTGTTGTGGAATACTCTGATGTGGAGCATAACACGACTTACTAATTTGTGAAGAGGAATTATCAATTCCTTTTAACTTAAAAAGTCTTTAAATTTTTTTATCTATTTCTTGATCTCGTTTAGAGAGTCTAGAACTAGATTCAGATTTTCTACCTTCATTAATTTGAATAGGTCTGCTTGATCTACTGGATCTTGCAGAATCAAAGGAGATTCTTACTAAGCCATCCGATAATTGGTGGATGTTGTCTACGGTTGTAGTGGTATTTTCACTATCTTTATCATGATTTTCATTTTTTACTATCTAAGATTCTGGGAGCGTTATATCCTTCCAAAGGATTTGCTTAGGAGCTTGGATATTAGTTTGACTAGTACTGGCTTGAATCAATGTAGTACTTCCTAAAGGACTTTTTTGTAATGTATGCACATTCAGGTTTGTGGTAATGCATTTATAGTAAATCCTGTAAATAAGTACTATTGATTCAGTTTCTTTTACCAATTTAGTGATGCTTCCTGTAAGCTTTATTCCTAAGGTTAAAGCCAAAGGAGTATTTTTGCATCCTAAACTTAAGGTAAAATCAGGAAAACAATTAAAATAAACTGGTCTTTTATGGAGACCTGTTTCCATTATACCAATGATATTAGGTTCAATAGTTTTCACTTATAATTCTTCATTAAAGGCTTTAAGGAGCCAACTAGTTTTATAGATGTCTCGATGGGATACTTTTGGAGTATTCCATCCAGTCCAATCTACTATTGTTTCTCCAAACTCATGTTCTTCTTCATTTACTATATTAGGTATAGTGCTTGATGAAGGTCTAGATGAGCTAGCCATAGAGTTAGATCTGAATAATCTACTCATTACTAAATTTAAACTTTTTCAATTTTGTAAATTAATTTTAATATTTAATACCATGATACATACCCCTTAACATACATATTCCCTCAAAACATGTCTGGTTTTCCTAAAACTGCCTACACAAGGACTTACAAAACGGGAATGATCGACATCTAGCAAGCATGTGATACCAAGGAGAATCACAAGATGTAGAATAATTTTACAAACAAAAGTAAATAACTTACAATATGAAATAAAACTAAGATACTTACAATACTAACACTAAGTGGGTTAGTAGTGAAAGAGGATAGGAGAGAAACTCTTCATTTGCATTATTATGAGAGATCTCAAAATACAGGTTTATAGTGGAGGTAGGAGTGTTTTGCTAGATGTGTAATGCACTTTGCCTTCGCAAAAAGACCTCCTTTGTAAATGAAGACTAAAGTCCTTATATAAGCGTAAGGAATTCTGAAGGAATCTTTGGAATGATTACTCCGTTGTCTTCAGTGGATGCTTTAACTTGAGTAAAGTGGTTTCACCTTAGCCTTTCGGTGGGAAAGTAGAGGTGAATTATTTTTTTCCATGTGAATGCTGACTTAAATGGCAGGTGGGTTCTGCTGTTGTCGGAAAGAATCTACTTTC
>CAUOFW020000997.1:132500-152387 GCA_963454935.2 Ilex paraguariensis
GTATATATATAATAAGATAGCTTACAATTTGAATTTTATCCTCTACATATTTTTTCTCTTAAAAATATCACATCACTCATTTCTAGCACATGCTAATTATTTTAATATTTGATTAATTTATAGTTGAATATAATTTTTATTTCAAATATTATTCATACACGATAGTATATATATGTTGAGAAATTTTATCGAATTACGTATTTTTAAAAAATTATTATTTAATATAGTGAGATAGATTTTTTTGGACGCTCGAATTTTATATTTCATCGTGTCTTCAGGCACGGGTTATAACTAGAATATATATATACTAGTCATAACCTGTTTCTGAAGGCACAATAAAATATAAAATTCGAGCATCTAAAAAATCGATCTCATTATATTAATTTTTTAAAAATATATTAACTACAAATTAATCAAATATTAAATGATTAAATATATTATAGAAATGAGTGATGTAATGTTTTTAGAGAATAAATATATAAATGATTAAACATATGATAGAAATAAGTTATGCGATTTGACGTTTGAGTCTGACAAAGGGATGATAGATGAGATAAGTGATTGATTATGATTTTGAAGGGGAAAATATGACTAGGATAAAATTTAAATACACTCCTGTTTTATTATATAGATATAATTAATTGTACTTAACTATTTTTGAGGACTTAAACTTTGTACCACAATTCTATTATTCAATAGATTTTTGTTTTTTTTTGAAAGAAAAAAAAAAGAGGAAATTCCTTCTTTTTAAAAAAGGACAGTGATAATATTGCAAATACACTCAACATGTAGGGGCATTAGTCTTTAATGTAGTAGAAAAATTGTAGGAATGACACTTCTACAGTTTATACTTTATTTTCCTTTGGTTATGCTATGCTGAACTGATCTCTAGAGTGCAAGTGGGGGTGACAGGAAGATCCTTTTCTCAAAAATTCAACTTAGACTTCATTCCTTATTAGACTGGACAGAAGAAACTGGATGTTTAAGCAAGACAACATAGATACGTGCACCTCCACTATACGTATTCTAATGGAGAGAACCCTCCTTGGTCAACAGACACAATCAACGTGACATCCATTTATCTCCATTGAATCTTCTTCTCTTTCTGCACTTTATCGACACCGATGGAGACATGTATCGAATTATAAAGATACTAATGCTATATCTTCTATGGTTACTTACCAAAAGAAGAACTTTTACATCAAGTGGTGATTGAACCCGGTTTGAAGTCTTGCATTTATTAATGGTAGACCACCCTACATTAGTTCAAATAGAACTCTCTTTCGGTACATTGTTTTAATCACGAAGAAACAAAAAATGATTTGACGTGTTTTAAAAATGTTTTTACCTGTTTCAAAAACAAAATGAAAAAAAAAAGATAAAAAATTTAAAAATTATTTTTTTAAAATATTTGTTGAAATATATCAAAATATCTTAAAAAATTTTGAAATATTCCGAAATAATTGTGCAAATGTATTGAAACGTTACAAAACACCTCGAAACATTATGAAATACTTCGAAATATAAGAATTTCAATTCCATTACTTATTCGTTTTGATTTTTTGGAAACAGAAATATTTCAGACAAAATTTTGATCCTTGGTCCCCTCCAACAATGCCCGATTGGTGATCTACTACCGCAAAGATTCAAGAAAAATGCACTGAAGAGTCCACCTTGCTACATTCCTGTTTCAGGGATCACAGAGTCCACGTTGTTACCATTCTCAGGACTCTAGGACTTCAAGGTATTTGGAGTGAGAGGCAGCAAGAAGAGCAGCCCCAATGCCCGAACCATCATTGGAGTGCTCAAAAACGATGCTTTGTGAGACTTCCTCTCCAAGTAGTTCGTTTAGAGTGTTCTCCAAGCACTTGCGGTATTCAGTGTAGTGCTCATACAATCCACCATCCATAGCTATCACCGTCTTCTGTGTCTCCCCATCCCTGAGAGTATCTCTACCCATTTTCTTCAGGACACCCAAGATCCCAGCAGCAGCAAGTCTGGCCCCACGTGTGGCGACAATGTTGCATAGCTCAACCACTACTCTCCTCGTTTTTAAGGAGGTATTTGATATCTGAAATAAAAGGAAAATAAGAAAGAAAAATTATGAAACAGACAAAAACTTATACGTAAAATGAAACAAGTAGTAAGTTCAGGAATATTTATTATTTTTTTTTTTTGGTACAATATGTCTTGAGTGTTATGTTCCACTGATGAAATGGAAATAAAAACAGTTTTGATTACTGACTGAAAATTGAAACCTTGCAGAAAATAAGATATACCTCTAAGATGTCCTTTAATTTTTTCCCCACCACTCTAAGATCAGATGAAGTGTCATGATGCATTGCTGACATGTCAGGCGTCCTGCATATTCAACAGCTCAGAGTTTTAACAGTTAGCAGATCCTAATCTTGGTAACTAAACTAATGTAATGTACGTATGTTGCAAAAGAAGATTGCAAAAAAATGTTTGTCAACAGATCAGATGAATTTGCAACAGCATGAGACAATTAAAAAGGTTAGAAGTTGGGCCAAAAATAGGTAATAAGAAGCCTTTAAAACAGTCTTGATCATAATAAACAATGAAATAAGCCTTTGTGGTACTTAATTTATGAGTATCAGACGTTTCTTTATCACATACCCAAAACGCTTCCAAAATTTGGAAATAATAAATATGACAAATCGATTTGCCAATACTAGTATAAGTTCGAACTCAGACATCACAATGCAAATGCTTTCACAACATTTCTGGTGTTGATAGTAGGTCAAACAAAGAAGCCATTACACATGCTAGCTCTCATGGTTTGATTAATATCATACATTCTCTGACAGATCTAGTGATCACAATCATAATCTTCTCAGTAAATTCAGACCAGTACAGACTGCGTGTAAGGTCTTGTGGCGAACTTCATAATACAAATTGTATGTTGGACTGAATGCCAGATATCAGCCTCAAATCTCAACCCCTTACGTCCTTCAACTTCAGAGCAAAATACCTCCCATCTAAATTTGTGTAATCATATAAATGTTGGGAGTCTTTCTATAAATATCGGTGGTGAATATGTCAACACTAAGATGAATTAATCCTGGACTGGAAACAATTCAATGAAGAGTATGGGAAGACAAGCAAATATGTTTTCAGTCGATCAGACTACGCTGCCCCTATCTTCCCACTTTTGTTTCCTCACTTTGCTACAAGCAGATGGCAAGAAGACTCATCCCAACACCAATACAGAGGCCAACGCATCCACAATGTCATCCTAAGAAATATATGCATTTGTAAGACAACACAACAAAAGAAGTAATTCTTAATAACACAAACATTTTTGGTACGAAACCCCATGGATAGTAATGTGGTACAAGGATCATGTTACCAGTAGGGTGTGTCTCAATCCCCACCCCACCCCAACCAAGAAAAACCGAAAAAAAAAAAAAAAAACCCATGCTTCACATACTTATGCAAGTTTAACTTTCAGTAACAACAATACATAGTTATGCAAGTCTAACTTCCAGTAACTAAAATAGATAGCAAGACTCCAGAATAAATTGGCCCAAAACTGAACTAGATTATCACTGTAATTGAATCTTTTTGGCAAGAAACTTGCAAGTTTCAAATTATTTATGGTTTGATCAAGGATGGATCCTTTAAAAGGCAAGACTACTTAAGGGACTCTGAAGAACAACCCCCAATGCTAATCAGCTTCAGAAAAGCAGATTAATCTTCTCGTATATTAGAGTCTAGTTATCTTCCCAGAAAGGTAAGATAGTTCAACTTCATTCTGACAAACAGCCGCCTCATTGCCATTAATTCAAAGCAACAATAAGCTGATTTTCAACCCTACAAGATACATGGATGTGCAGGGGCACCTCTGGCCCTCTTCAGAAACTCTACATAGAGCCCTTTACTCCATAAGAGAAACTTTAATATGTCTAGAATTCACACTGAAATACAAGTAAAAAACCAGGAGATCATGATTATTAAACAAGTGACATAATATATGAGCTCGACCAAACAAAAGGAATTCCTTTAGAAGGCAATGGCAACTAGGCAGTGCAAGTCTTTAAGGACTACCTCAATATGAAGGAAGTCCTTAGTTTTGGTGGAACAATGTCACCAAACAAGGCAGCTTCTTCGGCCAACTTGCATAGAACTTTGCGAACAATCTCTCCCAAATACATACCAGACGTTAACTTTTCAAATATCTGTAAAAATTCAATACAAGGATTTCAGATGTTGCACAAAATCATATTCATTTGGACAGACAAAGACAAGTGAAACCGTTTAAGCACAGATAAACAATCACCTGTTCACTGGGGTTTAAACTTTCAGCATCCAATGCATGATCATACTCTGTCAAGGGAAGATGTGATGACCTGAAATTACCCCACTCCATGTTGATAACCTACAATTTAACATAAATTAAATGGCAATTTTCATTCACACTTCCACATCTCATGCAGCTATTCCATAGAGATACCCTTAATTTATGCTTAAAACCATGACAAATGGAGTTTTGTTGTCGGTGGGTGTATAGAGAGAGAGAGAGAGAGAGATTTAAAGAGAATCTACAACCACACAAACAGTGCTAACCATCTCTCCGGATTTAGGTGGAGGACCATGCCATTTTGGTATTGCTTGAGCACGTTCCACATATGCTGCATTTGTTCCAGTACCCATAATCACAGCAATAAGAACATCTTTGTTTGAGTACCTGCCTCCAGCTAGTGTTCCAATTGTATCATTGACCTAGTGCACAAACCGTTGACGAAGAACTTACAGATTGAATTTATATAAACCAAAAGAAGTACTCTATATCAGATAAATTTCTTAAAATAAAAAAAAAAAAACAATTGGCAACACAAGATTGCTTTCTTCCTTGAAGTCGACAGAAATGTCAGTCATGAATAGCCAACACCACATTTACTTACCAAAGCTGACACTTGCATATCAACGCCTTGTCTTTCCATAGCTTCTGCCAGTTCTGCTACCACATCTTGACCAACCTATTCATTCAGCAATTAAGACGAAGAGGACAAATGATGGATCAGTAATGGAATACTGTATTAGTAAATAAGCATCCCAAATTCATGTGATGGCAATAGGAATTAATTGTTCCTTCAGGTGATATAAGAGGTGCAGACTGCAGACTTTTAAAATTGATGCACAGGATACACATTCTAATTTCGCTTCACATTTCCTCTGATGAAGCAACAGCTGATGCAACAAATAGTTTTTCGTCAATGATACAATCCAATATGGAAATTGAAGAAGCCTTGGATGCTAGAATTTTAGAACAGAATACATACAATTAACATAAATATAACTTAGACGTTTTATGCCAGAGCCACTAACATGGAAACTCACTGTGTCAAAATTGCTTGCCATGGAGAATGATTACGTGTATAATCCTATAACAGAGAAACGAAAACACAAAGGCACTTGTGAAGCAATTTGTTATTTTCAAAGCCCAGTAAAAAATCTGCTCCTTTTTGAGGTAGACATAATTCTAATTGAATCAGTGCTAACATTCCATTCTCTGGCATGGGGCTGCCAAAGCTGCGAACCTGACCACGCTGTACTCTCACAGCCTGATCATCAACCTGTAGATACTGATGAGGGATTTTTCTCACCATAAACTGAAAAAGGAGAAACGATATACAAGTGGAGCAATTTGGGATTGACAGAGGAGCATTATGCAAATGAAATTACTTTTTGAGCCAAGAAGATCCAGAATTAAGATGTATGGTGCATAATACTCTTGATGAAGGGCACATTAAGGGCATAAATAGAGATTGACTGGCAGAGGTTAAACAGACAGGAGCATTGAAAATATTGATCCTGGATATAATAGCCAAAGCTGTAATGACAGATGGAAAGAAGACCCAAATTTTCAAGACTTACAGAAATAAAATCAGTAAGTTTTAGATACTAAAAGAATTCCTGATTCTGAATTTGATATGAAATTTTGAAATGTGGCCTTATTCAAAACAAAAACATATACTCGGTTGCTTTTATTTCAAATTTAAAATGGATCAGAAAGTAAACTTTTGATTGGAAAAATGTCAACTTTTACGCAGCAGGAGTAATTTCTTTAATTTTCTCATATATGTGTGCAAGGAGATGGTGGAAGGCCTTGAGAACCCGAGTTAAAATTCTGTAGCCAAAAGATGACTATGCACTTATAGTGAAGCTGATAAGTTGGAAATGTGTTTGAAAATAATTGTCTTGACACGATAATTCTTATTATTTGTCAACTCATTTAAGTTTCAGCCAATAATTTAACCAAATAGAGTTTCCTACCGCATAATATAGGTACTGAATTAAGATAGATGGTTCTGTATAAAACAAGCTTTTGAGTCCAAGGAAATCCCAGCTATGTGCATCAAACCATCCCAATTGAGTACTATAGGAGTCCTTGTATGCACTAGGATACAGAATGAAACTCAAAACAATTCCAAGGAATTGTGCCAACCAACAAATATCTCAGCTGATATATTAAAATTTGAGTTTCCAGTTTCCTTCCTATTTGTTTTCAGAAACGTTCAGTTTCAAGCTTTCATGAATTGGAAAATTAATCCCACTTCATTGAAAGCAAACTATTACTTTACATTCAAAATCCATGATCCTTCTCATATTTATATCTAATGTATTCAAGGTCAGCTACACTGTGAATTGCAGTTCCAACTGATGGTTCAAACCAGCCAAAAGTTGACAAGAACGCGATTATATGCCTGCATAACAATTCCCTGTATCAAGAAGTGGATTCTTTCATGAATGATAACATGTTTAGAGAGAGATCGCATTCAGACTAATAGATTTTCCGTGATGATATAGAGAATGAAAGAGATCTGACCGGAGAAATGTAGAGTTCTATGTAGTTCAAGTTGATGATGATCTATAGCATAATCAAAGGAATAAATTAAATCAGAGAATATAAAGGGGGCCCAAGCAATCAGAAGTAACCGTGTCATCAATGGAGAATCCTTTTGTCCATCTAATTAGAGTCCCGGAAGAAATTGATGTTTGCATCACAGGGAAAGAGAAGGTGAAACCAAGTTCCCTTTGCCTACCAGGAGGAAGATGAAATTTTTGACCTTCTTGGGCAACAAATTTTGCAAGTTCTGCTGCAATATAGTCAAAAAGTGCCTGAGAACACATTAATCTTGAGCATTCAGAGATCATCCAAACAGAATGGTACAATCAGGAAGGAAGGATAATAGACTCAAGAGAACAGACACTTACATCTGAAGTCCCAACCATCAAATGAGGAGGAATTGACACCTCAGAAAATTCTTGATCAACTATACCACCATCCTTCCCTCCCAATTGTACCCGTAACACTCGGAAGTTTGTTCCACCAAGGTCCAATGCATAAAACACTCCTTCCTCGTCACTGGAAAGGGAAAAACAAAACAGATAAGATTTTCAATTGCAACCATTCTTAAATAAAGATATGTTATGAAAACAGTGAACATTCACGATATTTAAAAATCCTTCAAAATGCCTTTCTCTGTGATATATTCTTTTTGGGCACTTTGACATGACTGTTTCTTTTGAAATAGCTATTTCCTTAAATACTCTCTGCTAAGTGAATTTCTAGGAAGTAAGCATTTATTGGTGTAGAAAAAAGCAAAACCTGAAATTGATTCTGTATGTTAGAATTATATATTGGCTTCCCCTATTTCTTTTTGGCCCATATGGCTAGTTGGTGACCCATATGCCACCTGGCTGTCCCTTAGGAGCATATTTTGGCAATATATGGCTTTGGAGAATTCCCCAAACACTAATTATAACCTCATATTTCAGCACAAAGGGTAGAGAGAAAGGCTAAATTTGGTACAACCTGTTCCTAGAGGAGGAGCTTCAATTGAAGTAGGGGTGGAATCGAAGCGGAGAGATTCATTTTTAGTGGTATTTTCAATAGATCCAACCCTGTTACTACCAACCTACTGTCCTACTCATAATCACAACACGTTGACCTTTGGCCCAACAAGCGGTCTGCGACTGCGACAATCAATGTGCTTATTTGCAGTATACAATAATACAAAATATCCAGTTGTAAGCCTTATAGTGAATGAGTAACTAGATGCATATCATTAGTTGTAGTGTTGCTAATGTCAGCAGATATGGCCGCATGGATGTAATTTGTATACAAGCCCAGACCAATGTTCACAAGGCCAACAACAGATACTACATCTTTAATTTTGGCCTGAAAATAGAATATGGTATCACCCCATAAATAACTGGTAGTGCTATCAGTTATGTAGAATTATTCCTTTGAAATAAGTTGGTTGCACATATAAGCATGTGAAAAAAAGATAGGAAAAGAGAAGAGAGAGTTAGTGATAGGAATCTTTCCAAGCCTATAATAAGCAAATTGAAAACCTTTAGATACTGAGAAAAAACTGCCACCTCTGAATTATGAGAATGTCAGAAAGGGAAAAGGGCAAGCTTTATAGAACAAATTCTGACAATCAGATCACTCTTAACAAATTTAGAAATTAAGAATTATTCAGATTGGAACACTAGGAATTCTAAACAACATAGGGGCAAATGTAAGGACAAATTTGACCATAAAAACAGTGAACTTGTGATAATTCAACCCATAACCCATGCAAATTTTATTCCTTAATTTAAAAGGCCTATAATTTCGAGGATCCAAACAATTGTGCCGTAAAATATACAATATACACAAGTCAGTCAACAGTGAATTGGCAGCATTTGTCATTATCAAAAAATTCTCGCCACCCATTCTCCAAATGCAACAAATTCAACTTATGAAACACAATGCACATCAAGTTCATATGTCAAATATACAAATACTATATATCGATCGATCGAGAGAGAGTAATTCACCCCGTGGGAAGGTTGTCAACGTAGCTGATGAGCATCTTGAGCTTGCTGCCACCTTCGGAGGCGAGACCGGCGTGCATTTCCACCGTCATTGCATCGGCCACTTGCATCAGCTTCGAAGTAGGGGTCCCACACTTCTCCTCAAATTCCTTCAGAATAGCCACAACCCGGGCCCACTTGCTAGAGCTCCGCATGCGGTGGCGCATGATCAGCACGACCGCCGCACTCACCGCCGCACCGCCTATGACCGCCGCTGACACTGCCACCTTCCCCATTATCGTATGCAATCGACAGAACTAATCAGAGACCTCAAAATAAAAAGATATCAATTTCAGTTGCGAATCACGCAATGCAAATCCTATGAATAATTTAGTTCGTAGTTGTCGATTAAGAAACCCTAAGTATGAGAGAGAGATCGAAAACGAAGTCGGAGATATGTTTGGTGATGGGACTCTTCTGAAAAGTCCTAGGATGAAGACACGTGTCCTCGGGGATTTCTGGAACAGTGTTGCTCGGATTAAGCACCATCAGCAACGAGTGTCCCCGCCCCCGAGGTACCTCTCATATAGGATCCATGCATTCGGTGTATTATACAACAACACGTGTCCTCGGTCACCCATGCATCTCGGAAGTATACCCCCCCTCGGTCCCCGAGATGAGCCTTCCCTCGGGCCGAGAGTTACTCCGTCCTTGACGCTTCCTCTACTCCAGGATAAGCTATTGACGTATAGGTCACTAGCCTAGGTTTGTCTAAGCTGCTCATCATGACCTCGTCTTACACAAGTAATGTCAGGACATACTGGAATACAGAGGTCACAGCCAATAAGGGATGAACGCGTGGCAAATGATGTCACTTCAGAGACAGACAAACTGCACGCCGTTGCTGACATGCGGCTTGGGAAGACAAACAATTAATTGCACCATTCCCTTGATGAGACCGCATTCAATGCGGTAAGGCTCGGAAGTGAAAGACAATAAATGCTCCTATTACAGAGCATTTATTGCATCTTCCCCGAGAGGAGCATATTGTACCGTCGGCATCCCGACGACTCGACATTAATTGCTCGGGACCCCGAGCAGTCAATTAGAGAAGACATTCTCATCAGAATCAATGCACACGCAACCTGCACCTAATGATCACCTACTGACCACACTGACAGCAATCATGAGCTTTTAAGGTATAAATACTCCTTGCAAAAGGCAAGACAGGGAGGCAATCACAAACTCTCTTCTACAGTATATTTTCCTCAGTGTTTTCCCCTTCCTCTCTCTCTCACTCAAAGACTGACTAGACCGTCGGAGGGGATACGCCGAAAAAACACTCCGGCGCCCTTCTAACTTGTTCTTCTTTGTTCCAGGAAAACCTGTCACACGTACAGGATCGATCTTCCTTTCCCAGGATCTTCCTTCGCCGTTCCAGGTTGCCACCGTACCTTGTAGGCTGATTCGAGCAGCGTGTTTGGCCACTCAACCGGCTCACTCAAAGTTCACCAGGGGAGAGATCTGTTCCCAATATTTTTTATATTGTGCAGGATCTTGCACGCACAATCTGGCGCCGTCTGTGGGAAACGAGTAGTTTTCCTAATCTTTTCTCTATAAAGAACAGTGACCATGGTGAACACCAGACAGAAAGGGAAAGGACCCCACCAAAGGAGTCATGAGTTGCAAGCTCCCTGCCATCACGGAGGGAGGGATCGCACCAGTACGATTAAAAGTGCCTCTACTCGGTCAAGGGGGGTAACCCCTCAAACCAGTATGGGGATCAGGTCAGGAGGATCAGCCCCCTTGGCCCGTCAGCTGACAGAGGTGATTGAAGAGAAATTTGGCGATAGATTACGTCAGCTGGAGAAGGACAATGTAAACGTCCTTAGCCGGCTCGACGAGTTTGCCGCCTCAGGCGGAGGGTCGAGGGATTCATTCCTTTCCCGAGGACTCCCCGTCCATGAGGCGGAGACAAAGGATCTAAGAAACCACCTAGATCACAAAGCAGAAAGCTCCAGGGCCCCGAAGCGACCCAGAGCCGGCGAATGTCATCTTGACAACCATTCCAGGAAAGCAAGGCCATTGGCCCTGGACGACCTCCGGCGAGGTTTGTCCAGACGGAGGAAGGGAGATGAATCCGAGGAGGACTCAACCCAATCTACACGACGCCCAGGAAACGAGGGGCTTACCAATGAACCCAGGGACTTCAGGAGGCATCCCGTAAGGGAAGAAGTAGATCTCAGAGCCCGATTAGACTCCAGAAGAAAGGGTAAGACTGTCCAGGACGAGGCCGAGGACGAAGTCATGCAAACACCCTTCACGAGGGAAATCAGTGAGATGGATGTCTCAAGAAAGTTCGTCGTGCCACGGTTCAAAACCTATGATGGGCGATCCGATCCCGAAGCCCATATCAGACAATATAAGCAGATGATGTCCCTCTATCATTCGGACCAACGGTTTCTATGCCGGGTGTTCCCTATGAGCTTGGGGGACTCTGCGATGAGGTGGTTCGAGACGCTTCCCCCAAACAGTATTGGGTCCTGGAAAGAATTGACAAGGCAGTTCCTAACCCGATTCATCACGGGGAGTAAGCGCCCCAAGGACATTGGATCATTGTTGACCCTCAGACGGAGGGAATCCGAGACTCTTCGCCAGTACGCCATCCGATACTGGGAAGAGGTCAATGAGGTCGAGGGATGCTCGGAGGTCATGGCAGCAGCATCTTTCCGGCTCGGCTTGGCGAGGGACACGGACCTGTACCGATCCCTGACCAAGAAGACTCCCTCGGATATGGGGGAACTGATGGCCCGGATCAACAAGTACTCAAGGGTCGAGGACGAGATGGGAAGCAACAAAGGCCGAGCCCTCCAATCCAAGAGAAAGGAGAAAGAGCGCGAAGATATTCCCCGAAAGGGATTGCTACCCCATCCAGGGGGTTCGTCCAGAGGAGTTCACACCGTCTTCAAGGAACCCATCTTCAGATTGCTCCATAAAATCAAACACGAGCCGTTCTTCAAATGGCCGCCCAGGATGCAGAGCGACCCCTCCACCCGTGATCAAAAAGTTAGGTGTTCATATCACCGGGATGTCGGGCATCGCACCGAGAGCTGCAGGGTGTTCAAGTCATTTTTGGAAAGCTTGGTCCGAGACGGACATTTGAAAGAATACATAGAGCCTAGGCCAGAAGAGAAACGAGCCCTTGCCCCGACCGAGGAACCGAACAACGTCATAGACGTCATCCATGTATGTCCGCTGGAGCGCCCCACGTCCAAAAGCTCGAATCCGACCTCAATAGGGTAGTTTTTACAAGAAAGGTAGCCGAGGGAGATGTGGGGCCATCAAGTAAAAGGGCCAGGATGGGTGAGCTTGGCATTACGTTCTCTGACGCAGATTTAACAGGCGTGGTGATTCCTCATAACGACGCCCTTGTCTTGACCCTAACGATAGGGAAATTCGATGTCAAGAGAATTTTGATAGATTCAGGGAGCTCCTCGGAGGTGATGTACTTTGAGACTTTGAAGCGGATGGGCTTTGGCCCCAAGGACTTAACCAAAATCAGGACACCCCTCATCGGGTTCAACGACTCTTTCGCCTTGCCCGTGGGGAAAATCACATTACCGGTCGCCACTGGTCCCTTCGTCATCGACACAGAGTTTGTTGTGATCGACACGGACTCTCCTTACAACGTGATTATGGGGCGAACATGGCTGCACGCGTTGGGAGCGGTGCACTCCACTCTCCACCAGAAGTTAAAGTTCGCCACGCCAGAGGGCATCATGGAGATCCGGGGGGACCAAGCGTCTGCGAAGAACTGTTTTTATTCGGCCGTCCGGGCCGGGGCATCCTGCCAGGAGAAGGGGCGAGCACCGGAAGAGATCATGGAAAAATAGCAATTACAGTCCGGGCGTCCGGGGATGGACGACCCCCGAGTAGACCCGGCTGAACGATCAGTTGAAGACCTCCGGAAGGTGCCCTTGGTTGAAGGAGAAGAAGAAAAGTATTTCCTAGTTGGAACCTCGATGCCCGCAGCCGAACAGGAGGAGATGATCAGGTTCTTAAGGGGAAATACAGACGTGTTCGCCTGGAACGAAATGGAAAATGACAGGAGTAGACCCTGAGATAATCACTCACAGGCTGCATGTTGACCCGTCACACAAGCCAGTAAAGCAGAGGCCACGACGTATGGCCTCGTATCACACCCGCGCGGTCAATGAGGAAATAGACAAACTCCTGAGAGCCGATGCCATTCGAGAGATACAGTTCCCAGAATGGCTGTCCAATACAGTATGCGCAAAGAAGAAAGGGGGGAAATGGCGTGTCTGCGTGGATTTCACAGATCTAAACAAGGCATGTCCCAAGGATGACTACCCCCTGCCGAAGGTGGACCAGCTGGTAGATGCCACAGCCGGATATGAACGAATGGACTTCCTGGATGCCCGAGCAGGATATCATCAGATCCCTCTCTATGCCCCGGATCAAGCAAAGACGACATTTATCACTCCAAAGGGAGTTTATTGTTATCAAGTGATGCCGTTTGGATTGAAGAACGCCGGGGCAACATACCAAAGACTGATGAATCGGATGTTCAAGAAGCAGATCGGCAACACCATGGAGGTCTACATAGACGACATGCTGGTAAAGAGCAAACGGAGTTGTGATCACCTTACAGACTTGGCGGATACCTTCTCCACTCTCAGAGAGTATGGGCTGAAGCTGAATGCAGCCAAGTGCGTCTTCGGAGTGGAGTCAGGAAAATTCCTCGGGTATCTGGTTAGTCAGCGAGGAATCGAAGCCAACCCGGATCAGATTAAAGCAATCCTGGACATCCGAAGCCCTCGCACCGTCCGAGAAGTCCAGAAACTCACAGGGATGCTGGCTGCACTTAACCGTTTCGTCTCACGCTCCTCGGATAAATGCAAACCCTTCTTTGGAGCAATCAAGAGTGCTGGGAGAAAATATGTGGAGCCAGGGGTGCGAGGACGCCCTGGCTGGGATCAAAGAATACCTAAGGACTCTTCCAACCCTGTCCGTCCCCATCCAAGGGGAGATGTTGTTCCTGTACCTGGCTGTTTCTGAGTTTGCGGTAAGCGGGGTACTTATCCGTGAGCATGAGCACCACCAGAAGCCAATTTACTATATAAGCAAGGCACTCCTGGACGCCGAAACAAGATATCTACCCCTGGAAAAACTGGCTCTATCCTTGGTCACCACGGCCAGGAAACTACGGCATTATTTCCAGGCTCACCCAATCACTGTCCTAACTGATCAGCCCTTGAAGGCAATTTTGAGGAAAGCTGAACTCTCCGGAAGGATCTCCAAATGGGCAGTGGAGTTGGGGGAGCACGACATTCATTTCAAACCCCGAACTGCAATAAAAGGTCAAATACTGGCAGACTTCATAGCAGAATTTTCAGGGGAGCATCCTGTTCTAGAAGGACCGCCTCCTCCCGACTTAGCATCTCCATCAGATTTTGAAGGATCGCCATGGCTTTTATGTGTGGATGGTTCATCAAATAGTAAGGGGTCCGGAATCGGTGTCTTGCTGACCTCTCCAGAAGGGATTATTGCAGAGCAGGCCATACGGCTGGGGTTCAAGGCTTCGAATAATGAAGCTGAGTACGAGGCACTCATCTCAGGACTTCGGTTAGCTGAGGCGACCGGGGTTACCAATTTGATCGTGCATTGCGACTCTATGCTGGTGGTAAATCAAGTCAACGGGGAGTTCGAAACTAGGGACCCTAGAATGAAGGCGTACCATCACCAGGCGACGACCATGATCCAAAGATTCGGCCGGTTTGAAATCAAGCAAGTATCCCGCGACAAAAACACGCATGCCGATGCCCTGGCTTGTCTAGCCTCGGCGGTGGACTCCTCCCAGTCACGCAGGATCACCATTGAGTATCTCCCTACATCCTGCATAGACCGAAGTCTCGAGGCGATGGTCATCCAGGACGCACCCAAGCCGCCCAGTTGGATTGATCCCTTTGTCAAGTTCCTAACAACGGGAGATCTCCCGGAGTGTCCAAAGGAAGCTAGGAAGATAAGGCTCAAAGCTCCAAGATTTTGGGTCTCTTCGGATCAGAAGCTTTACCGGAGGTCTTTCTCAGGGCCTTACTTGCTATGCGTCCAAGAAGATCAGGTACAAGACCTCCTGTATGAGGTACATGAAGGAATATGTGGGGGGCACTCTGGGGGGCGATCTATGGCGCACCGCATTATGTCTCAGGGATATTGGTGGCCGCGAATGCAAAGGGATGCGCGTGCATATGTTCAAAAATGCGACCAGTGTCAGAGGTTCTCCCCCGCAATCAGGCAACCCGCGGGGGACTTACACCCCCTCACCAGCCCTTGGCCATTCGCCCAGTGGGGGCTCGATTTGGTTGGACCTCTGCCTAAGGCTCCGGGAAATAAAAAGTTCCTCATCGTGGCGACAGATTACTTCACCAAGTGGGTAGAGGCAGAGCCGTTGAGTCATATCCGAGACATAGACGCCAAAAAGTTCGTCTGGGAGAACATAGTCGTCAGGTTTGGGATTCCTCGAGCACTGGTATCGGATAACGGGACTCAGTTCACTGGCGGGCGCTTCAAGTCTTTCTGTGAGCATCTCGGGATCCGTAACTTCTACTCCACCCCTGCATACCCTCAAGCCAATGGGCAGGCGGAGGCCTCCAACAAGACAATTATCAATGGGATCAAGAAGAGGTTGGAGAAAGCCAAGGGAAAGTGGGCGGAAGAGCTGTTAAACATTTTGTGGGTGTACAGGACAACCCTCGGTCATCGACAGGCGAAACCCCCTACTCCCTGGCATACGGGATGGAGGCGATCATACCCCTCGAAGTAGGGCTCCCGACCATAAGGACCCAAGCTTTCGATGAAGGGGGAAATGATCATCAACTGGGATTGGATCTGGACCTACTGGAAGAAAGAAGGGAGGAAACCGCCTTGAGGATAACCAAGTATCAAGAGAAGATCTCCCAACTATACAACAGGAGGGTCAAGACTCGAGAATTCCGGATAGGCGATCTGGTCCTCAGAAGGGTAACGGCCAATACCCGGGATCCAACAGAGGGAAAGATGGGACCTAACTGGGAAGGGCCTTACAAAGTGATATCAATCGGGGGCGCCGGGTCGTATGGATTAGAAGATATGAGTGGAAAACTTGTAATACGACCATGGAATGTTATGAATTTAAAGAAGTATTACTTTTGAAGTACTCTCTCACTCAAGAGCTCGCCAAACAAAGACACAGGGTATGGCCCTGGGGACAGAGTTCAAGGACTCTCGTCCCCGAAGCAACATACAGGAGCAAGCCTCCTGCAAGGGTATGGCCCTGGGGACAGAGTTCAAGGACTCTCGTCCCCGAAGCATACATACGGAGCAAGCCTCCTGCAAGGGTATGGCCCTGGGGACAGAGTTCAAGGACTCTCGTCCCCGAAGCACATACAGGAGCAAGCCTCCTGCAAGGGTATGGCCCTGGGGACAGAGTTCAAGGACTCTCGTCCCCGAAGCACATACAGGAGCAAGCCTCCTGCAAGGGTATGGCCCTGGGGACAGAGTTCAAGGACTCCTGTCCCAAAAGCAAATGCAGGAACAAGCATCATAAAGAACATGGCCCTGGGAACAAAACACAAGCACTCCAGTCCCCAGAGTAGATACAAGATCTTGCCTCCGGAACGGGCCAGCAAGCGCCCGAAGACAGTTCAAAAATACTTATGATTTATTCTACACAGAAGTAAAGAAAAGCAAAACATACTGTACACAGAAGAAGGAAAGAAAAACTTGTTATTTTTTCCAAAAATAGGGGCTTTGCGTCCCCGAAGGCTACAAAAGGAAAGATACAAAAAAAAAATAAAAAAAAAAAAAACAAGGCAGCTTCATCGGGCTCCAGGCACCTCCAGAACTTCAGCCGAGGGCGAGTCAGCGATAAATGGTTGAGAAGCTTCTGGAGCAGGCAAGAGAAGAACTTCGGCAGCGGGCAGCTTGAGCAACTTGAGGTTCAGGAGCATGGTCCGACGGAGCGTCCTCGGACAAGTCCACTATCACCGCCTCGGGAGCATCAGCCGAGGTCTGCATCGGCGTAGGGGCTTCATCCTCGGCAGCAACCTGTGCTTCTGCCTGTGCCATCTCTGCCGAGGGCACATACTTGTGCACTTGGAAGAGAGGGGAGTCTGATGGGACTCCAGCAGCCTGGAGCGCCTCGTCCCACCCTTTCTTGAAGAACTCTTTGCTGTTTTCTCAAGAGCGGGGAGCACGTCATCGGCAAACTCCTCCAGGAGTTGTTCCTCCGACTTCCGGTTCAGCTCCTCGGCCCTGATCCTGTCTAGCTCCTGGGTAAGGGCCAGACAGCTTTCCTCGGAGCCCACTGCCCTCTCCTCCGCAGCAGAAAGCCGCTGCGTTTGCTCAGTAATCCTCCTCTCAGCATCGGCAAGTGCGGCACTTAGTTTTTCAGCGCCCACCTTGGCCGATTCGGCGTCCTTGAGGAGTTGCTCTATTTGAGCAGCCTGCCCCGCCAGGGTAGAATCCCGGCAGCTACATCCTCCATTGCCCGGGCGAGGGCCGCTTCCGCCTCCTCCTTCTGATCTCGGGCCCTCTGGAGGTCCATCCTAGACCCGTGGTACCGAGCAGCTATGACGGAGATCTGCTGGGTAGCCTGCAAAGGAAGGAAAAGTGTTAATCACAAAAATGAAAACAAGAGTGAAGGAACCAAAGCAAAAAATAAACTCACCACCAGGGAGTTTGGATGATGGAGCGGAACAACACGTTGGTTGATCGCCCCCTATGAGCCTCCATGTCAGCCTCGAAATGCAGTGTCTCACTCACTGCATTAGCGACATGAGGATCCGCAGAATAGAATCGTCGACCCTGATCACTCGCTCATGTGATCAGTGGCTCGGGGATTCCACTCCGCGGCCTCCACTGGAGGCGGAACGGGAGGAGGAGTCTGCTGCTGTTGTTGTTGTTGCTGCGGGGCTGCTGTGCTGTTGCTGCTGCTGCTGTTGTGGAGGAGCAGGGGTAATCCACGACCCCTCCCGCTTTGCTGCTGAGCGGGAGGTGCCCTGGATCCTCGGCCAAGACCGTCATGCCGATGCTTGACCCTTCTCTTCCTCCTCCACCTGAGGGTCCCGGTCTCGCACCTGACCCCGACCAGGACCCTTGATGATGGGGCAGAACTGGTCCCCGCTGAGGAGGTGCCGCCGGTCGTTCCTCGACCTCTCCGGCTGCGAGGGCCTGCCTCTGCTCAAGAACCCGAGGTCGATACGAGGAGTATTTGACATCGCGACTTCAAGCGCGTCCTCGGCGTCCAAAGATTGAAGAATTTGAAAGTCAGGCCACAAGTCTCCTCCCGAAGTCCCCACCTCGGCGTCCGAAGGAACAACGTCTCTCTGACCCCGACCTCTTCAGCAACTCCCTCGACCTCTGCCTCTGAAGCCCGATCCGGGTCTTCCTCCAAATTTTCCTCAACCTCTAGCCTCGCCGCCTGATCGAAGAGTTCAGACCACTGCGAAGGCTCAAAAGGTTGCGGAAGCTGCGAAAACTTCTTATACCCGGGGGTATAGTTCAGCAGGATATGAGCAGCTCGGCCAAACCCGTTGTCACCCGTGAACCTCCAAACCGTGATTAGGTCGGCAAAGTTCACCAGCGACCGAGGAGGAGGAGCTGTTTCCCGAGCAGGAATATCTGCACAACAAAAAGATTGTCATAAACATGAGAAGTCCCGAGAAACAAATAAAAACCCGAAGGAACCGACGTACTTGTCGTTCTCCATTCCAGAGGGCATAATAAGTCATTGTACTCGGGACCAACACCCTCTCTGCCAAGATCCCTTGAAGATTAGGATATCGTCCTTGTACCCCTTGTCCGAGTCAGGAAGATGGGTTACAAGGTACATGGAAGGGTCCCTGGCTTTGAGGTAGAAGTGTTGGTGAGGCATGACTCTAAGGAGGGAGTAACAGAAAAGGAGATCATTGAGCCCAATATCACCCCGAGGCGCCTATTGAGCTCTAAGACCCCCATGATTATTCGAAGACATTAAGGCAGCATTGCCCGGGGAAGAGGCGAAAGCGGAGAGGAACTGAAGAAGCAGGGGGGTAAAGGAAACCTAATTCCACCCTCTATGATGGCCTTGGTATAGAAAGGCATGGCATCCTCGGCCCCGAGGATAGATGAGTGCACCGATGGGTCAAAATCCACTACGTCTACACACGGAGGAATGCCGTACTTGGCCCTAAACCTATCGATCTGCTCCTCGCCTTTCACCTTGTATTTCCCTGACCCCGAGGGACCAGCCGGTGGATTCTCGGGAGCAGGGCGACGACGAGGCATCTCTAAAAGAAAAGGAAGAAAAGGTATTTCTCTTGAAAACCCGAGGAAGTTCCCCGAGGGTTTAAATCAAGACGTGCCGACCGGATGACACCACCGTTCAATCGGAAAACAAAAAGGCTAGGAGGACGATAAGAAGAAGGTTCTGAACTCACCCGAACGTCAAAATGGAGTTTTTCAGGAAAAACTTTAAACAACTCCCTCCAGAAAGTCCAGGAATCAACAATGGGTTGCTGGCTCTGTGATTTTGAGAAAAGGGCAGTCGACGATGGCAGAAGAAACAAGAACTCCGGCGAAGATTCAAGAAGGAGGTACTCTGGGAAAAGTTTGAAATGGCAAAACGATGGAAACCAGAGAAGAACCCCCTTTATATAGGGGGAAATTTTCATCATTGGCGGGAGAACCGAAACGGCGCATTTAATGCGCACGACATCCCAAGCCGGGGAAAGCGGCTCGAGGCCATAATGAAGGACGGATGGCAGTTGGGAAACCCTTCGTCTCCTTACAACGCGTGTCCTCGGTGTCAGAAGATCGAAGGCTGGGGGGCAGTTGATGGGACTCTTCTGAAAAGCCCTATGATGAAGACACGTGTCCTCGGTTTTCTGGAACAGTGTTGCTCGGATCAAGCACCATCGGCAACGAGTGTCCTCGCCCCCGAGGTACCTCTCATATAGGATCATGCATTCGGTGTATTATACAACAACACGTGTCCTCGGTCACCCATGTACCTCGGAA